>CM033647.1:159576987-159625661 GCA_019512145.1 Engystomops pustulosus | reverse complement strand
CCCGTATCAGGATGCCCCCAGTATCAGGTCCCAGTATCAGGACTCCCCGAGTATCAGGACGCCCCGAGTATCAGGGTGCTTTGAGTATTAGGTCCTGATATCAGGATGCCCACAGTTTACGCAAATTTTTGCAAACTTTATAACTCAAAAGTCATGGTAGAAAGTGGACAACCCCTTTAAATACCTATTTTTTTTAACTTCACCTATCCTTTGTATTCTATAGATCAGACCATTCATCACCTACACAGTCATAACATGATCCAAGCTCGGCCCTCTGCCTGGGCAGCGATTCCAAGAACAAAGAAAAATTTACAGAGGATTTCTTGAAAATTAAAGGCATTTACCAGAAATGACTAGTGACAGCTACATCCCTGGCCAGGTGTCTATTCTCCATGATCAGCTAGGTCCCTGGCCAGGTGTCTATTCTCCATGATCAGCTAGGTCCCTGGCCAGGTGTCTATTCTCCATGATCAGCTATTGGTGGTCTATCCTGATGCCAAATATCACCAAGCAAAGTGTTTACACCCCACCCTGATCAGCTATCAATGGTCTATCCTATGAGCAGGTCAACAATGGCCCCTGGAAAACCCCTTAATGACCCTATATAGGGGATTGATGACTAATTACGGTACACAATATATCCCCCCACCCCCCACCCTCTGTCACCCTAAACATATTGCCTGCGGCTGAAGACTGTAATTAGTTCACATAACAGGTGATATTCTCTCTAGAATCAACTGCTAAAATTACAACATAAACAGCGATATTCTACAAATCCCTTAAATTCCCTGCTAATTTTTTCCCCTTTTTGTCCCATTTCCCAGTTGTATATTTTTCCTTCCAAAGTTCGATGTGTTCATTTGATCTGTACATTTCCTGTGACAATTTTGGCACAAAAACGAGATAAATTGCCTGATAAAAACACACAAAAATAGGAGAAATCTCATCTCGTCGAAGCGACTCTTGGGCTCAATTACGGAAACGCGGCAAACAGGTAAAAGAGACTGGAACAAAGATTAATATCGCAACGGAGGAACAAAAGTGTCCGCTTATTGCAGGGTTTTTTCACTCTGGGGCCCGCAGAGGCAATGATGACCCTTAAAAATAGGATGAAGACCAGGGGCAGATTTGGCATTGAAGGAATCCCATGCAAAATTAGGTCTGGGGGTCCCCAGAATGGCAGAGCAGGAAGCATAATGTTCCCTGCTCCACCATATCTATAACTTGTATTGATGTCACTGCTGTGGTTGCCCCCCATCCCACAAGTCAAATCACACACCCCTTTAATGGTGACCTCCCCTTATTAATATTAGATGGGTAGGGTCTAGCACCCAGTATTTCCGCTTACATCAGCAGTCTAGTTCCTTATCAATAGATCATATGGCACAGAGGTGCAATACCAGGCATCGCCACAATGCAATATCCGGCGCTGTGCTTGGTAAGGCTTGAAAGGTCACAGTGCAGACTGATGTTTAATGGTGGTGTCAGGTGCACGACCCTCGCTGATACGATTTCCTTAGAATATATCCTCAATATGGGATCAAAAACTGTATGGATTAGAAAGTGATACCTTGCTAACCCCAACTATTCACAGACGAGCGTCACCATGGAGGACCAAATATTTGCATTTGTTAGAAACTATCCATTTTGGGTTTCTTGACTCTTAAAATTGTGTAATTGAGTGAAATTGTGCAATACTTCACTTATCCTGCGGGGGTGCTGTGGGGAAAACAACCACATGGTTCCAGGTTCCTTCACAGATTACAGCTGATCACTGAGGGTCTAAACAACAATAAAACCTATGAATGACTTATGTTTATGGGGGGTTTTAACTGTGTATAAACTGCAACACTATAACTATTCCTTAAAGGGAAAGTCCATTACTATGTAATATGACTCTACTTCTCCGGCTAGAAGGGCATTAGATGGTTTAATTGAGCCGACATCTTATATAACACAGAACGAGGTCGTCCTATGTCCAATCAGTACAAGTTTTTGGGGTGGTACAAGTTTCTTAAAGTGGTGGCTACCCAATTTTTGGCTAGCAATGTGATCGATTAGGTTCCTTTATGTCTCCTTGTACAAAACTTTCCAATCCAAGGAGAAAATGAATGCAAATAATTGATACAATATCAATCTGTAATGCCTAATGGAGTTTATCACCAATGACTTTTGTATACCCCGACCCTACTCAACCCCATCAATAGGCAAAACACGTCCTTCCAGGGTTTCATCCTTAAATTCAAGAGATTGGGTTAAAAAGTCTAATTTTTTTAACATCTATGGGTTGTGTCTTGTATTATAACTTATGGCCACTGAACTGAATGGGGCAAAGCTGCAAGACCAAATACAGCCACTACAAAAAAAAGTGGCGCTGTTTCTAAGAATTGGTCAAAAATGGAGAAAATCTAAAAATTTTTTTTAAAAAATCATAATTTTTTATCTTCCTTTTAATAAATGATCCCCCCCCCCAGTCCTGAAGTGGAAGACAAGGTCATGTAGGAAGCGCTATGTTTTATACCGGATACACAGTGAAAGTGGAAATAGTCTCTAGAAAGAAATTTGTGGGGAGTCACAAGAACATTGGCACTTGAGATACAAAAACAATCGAAAAAAATGTCATACTTGTCGGTGGATGACTCTAGAGAAGGAGAAGACTCTTCGATCTCCTCCGCATACAATATGTATAGACAAACACTCAAAAGAACAAATAAGAAAAAAAAATTCTTAAAAAAACTTCTCCTCACCTCGGCAAACAAAGCAGCACTCGTTCTCGGGAAGGATACGATCCTCCTCTGTGCAGTTCAATGGCGGACAGGGCTCCGTCACCTTCTGTAGGGCTCCGTTCTGTAAGCAAATAATGACATTATCTGACGTGAAATAGTGAAAGAGCCACGTGTGGCACATTGTGACCCAACGGAAAGGTCACACGGTGGGCGGGCGCGTAACACTTTGTTGACTTTGGAGAGGCGGAGCCAATAAAAAAGTTATAAAAAACCCCCACTAAAATAGTTTGGTTAATTCCATCATCTACTGTATGTGTAGATCCCTATGGAGTCTTATTAATAGCCACCACCCCATATCCCCCCAAAAAAAAGATTCCCAAATAATCTATGGAGCCGCTCTCTTTTCTGTGTACGTTTTTGAAAAATAGCAAATATTTCAATGAGATTTATGTAAATTGCGACAGGTCATTTACCGACCCCCGACTCCATCCGAGCAGCGGCGACACCGATCATCAAAAACCAAACACATTTCACAAATGGAAGCGAAGGTTAATTACAAAGCGCTTGGAGGAGGTCACAACTCTATTAATACATAACGAGGCCGCCATGGAAACATCGCTGTTAGGATTTATCTACAGAATTTATTTATTTGGTCATTTGCAATTTTTTTGTATGTGTAAGGGGGCGGTGAGACAAATATCTATATATACCCCAGGCCAGCGCCTCAAATCCATCAGACCCCAGGCCAGCGCCTCAAATCCATCAGACCCCAGGCCAGTGCCTCAAAGCCATCAGACCCCAGGCCAGTGCCTCAAATCCATCAGACCCCAGACCTCCGCCTCAAAGCCATCAGACCCCAGACCTCCACCTCAAAGCCATCAGACCCCAGACCTCCGCCTCAAAGCCATCAGACCCCAGACCTCCGCCTCAAAGCCATCAGACCCCAGACCTCCGCCTCAAAGCCATCACACCCCAGACCTCCGCCTCAAAGCCATCAGACCCCAGACCTCCGCCTCAAAGCCATCAGACCCCAGGCCTCCGCCTCAAAGCCATCAGACCCCAGGCCAGTGCCTCAAATCCATCAGACCCCAGACCAGTGCCTCAAATCCATCAGACCCCAGACCAGTGCCTCAAAGCCATCAGATCCCAGGCCAGGGCCTCAAAGCCATCAGATCCCAGGCCAGGGCCTCAAATCCATCAGACCCCAGACCTCCGCCTCAAAGCCATCAGACCCCAGGCCAGGGCCAAAAATTAAACAGACCCCGGACCACCGCCTCAAATCCATCAGACCCGCTCCAAAAATTCTTCACACCCCAGGCCAGCGGCAAAAATTCATCACACCCCAGCCAGTGCCTAAGATTCATCAGACCCAAGGCCAGGGTCTAAGATTCATCAAACCCAAGGCCAGTGCCTAAGATTCATCAGACCCAAGGGCAACGCCTAAAATTCATCAGACTCCAGGCCAGCACATTAAATTCATTAGACCCAAGGCCAGTGCCTAAAATTCATTAGACCCCAGGTCAGCAGCTGAAATTCTTCAGACCCCAGGTTGGCGCCTACAATTCATTACAATGCCTAAAATTTCTGAGACCACATAAAACTAGTTTCACTTACCTTACACTCTTTGCAGGTTGTTGTCAGAATCTTCTGACCCTCTGCCAGAACCTTTCCACCATAGACGCACTTAGCTGCAGAGAAGACAAGATAGAACATGATGTAACACATTGTAGCTTTTCTTTATACTCCCCTTGCTCTGAGTGATATTATTCTACCAGATGCTACAGTGCAGGACACGACACAAATAACTTACTTCATAGTCCTGCTGCTACTAACAACAACATATAAAGGAATGATAACACAGATCTTCAAGGACAATGCATAACACTGGCTGCAGAGAGCACAGAGCAGAGCAGTGTAAGGAGGACACACCCCCAGTAGCTATAATCCTGGAATAGTAATCCATATATCACAGTCCTGCTGCTACTAACAAGATAAACAAAGGTTTAATTACACATCTCTTCCTGAAAAATACCTAACACTGGCTGCAGTCTGCATCGTCAATCCTGCTGACAGGTTCCCTTTAAGGAGGGACCTTTTTCCACCACCCAACTCTTCGCATCCCTTATTACACTCTGTTACACTGATACTGGAGAAACTGGAAAGTTTTCTCCATCCCCCACCATTCCGGAACAATCAGCGCCATTAAATTAAGCTGTATACTGTCAGATGGGAGGAGCCAAGTTGTCATCTCTTAACTAGGACCACCCACTTGACAAAAATGAGCTTAAACCTAACATCGCTGATAGCTCAGGAATGGTGGGGGCTAGAGAAAAAATCCATCTGTTCCGGAATCAGTGGAGGGGATCATATTAAAGGGCCAAAGATTTGGAGTTTGGTGAAATGTCGCCTTTAAGTATTATTCTATGAGACAATGAAATGAGTGTACAGAGCAGGTAGGTACATTATACCGGGATCGGTAGCCCGTTGCTCCTAATTCCAGTTACTGTGGACAGTATGTCAATCATAGCTCTGCTCCGAGGATGGACCAGCCCTCGGGCACAGTCACAACCTCATAAACTGCAGGACTACGAGGATGACATCTTCAAGACCACTGCAGGAGATCGGACATCAGTACAAAGGATCTTCAGGGGTCAAGAAGGAGTTCAGCACAGAAGCCACTACACAATCAGCTCTCAGGGTCTGAGAGGATTTTTGGCCCAAATCCTTTTCCATAGATTCTATCCCTATCCTCTATCCTGCTTCTATTACAGCACGATGTATGCATTTCTACATTATTTATCTCATTATGGTGGCACCAACAGGGGGCCCGGAGCCATGACTCATCAATTATTATTTCCCCCTGATCCCTTGGGTTTCAGATCTTCTTTTGGGTTCCTTGTTACCCATAAGGTCAAAGTAGTCATGGCTGTTGGCCAATTCACATATGGTGCACATGGAAAAAATACAACCTTAGAAATGCATATGTCCATTATCTCTATATATCTCTATATCTTGGAAATCCATATTTAACAGTCCTGCTGCCACTAACAAGAGATAAAACCTAACATTATACAGAGCACACAGAGCACAGTAGTGTTACAATCCTGGAATTAAAATCCATATTTCACAGTCCTGCCTCTACACAAAGGTACGATTACACATCTCTCCAAAGACAATACCTAACATTATATGCAGAGCACGGCAGTGTTACAATCCTGGATTTAAAATCCATATTTCACAGTCCTGCTTCTACGAAGAAGAAAAAAAAAAGGTATGATTACACATCTCTCAAAGGTCAATATCTAACATTATATGCAGAGCACAGCAGTGTTACAATCCTGGAATTAAAATCCATATTTCACAGTCCAGCTGCTACTAACAATACACACAAACAATATCTCTCTAGAGACAATACCAAACCTTGGCTGCACAGAGTACAGCAGTGTGAGGACCCTTTTCCATTAAAATTGGAGATTCTACAGTCCTGCTGCTACTAACAACACACACAAAGGAGTGCCTATAATAACTGCACAGAATATAGCACTGTGAGAACACGCCCCAGTGCACTTGGAGAAGATCCTGGAATGTAAATCCACATTTCACAGTCCTGCTGCTACACACATCATACACAAAGGTATGACTAGATATCTCTCTAGCGGCAAAACATAACAGGGGCTGTAGAGAACACAGGAGTGTGAGGACCCTTTTCCATGAAATTGGAGACGCTACAATCCTAGTTTATAACTCCATATTTCACAGTCCAGCTGCTGCTACTAACATTATAGAAAGAAGTGATTACAATACCTTTAATGACTGCACAGAGCATGGAAATCCGAGGGCATACCCCCCCCCCCCTTCAGTGCACTTGGAGAAGATACAATCCTGGAATGTAAATCCACATTTCACAGTCCTGCTGCTACTAACATCATACACAAAGGTTTGATTACACATTTCTCCAGGGACAATACCTAACACTGGCTGTTCTTTTGGGAGTCTAGTGTGTGGTTCTTGCCAGTGATTGTCAGTTATCTTTTGATGGTGTCTCATACAGGGCCGGCTGTCAGTCTTGGTATGTTTTTTGCGATATTCTCCTGTTGATTATCCCCCCCTCTTGTATCACTGGAGCGCTCCTTACGTTGCGGTGCACTAGGCTTATCAGGACTGTCATGTGTAATATACATCCATCTCATGGGGACTGTCTATCATGGATGTGTCAGAATATCAGCACAACTTATTATACCAATTATATTATAAACCGGGGTCACTGGGTCCCGTCGCTATACAATCCCTTTAACATCACAGCTGCTTCTCTTCTGTGATATATATGAGGCATTAAAGGGATATTCCCATCATATTCATATATGAAATATCCACAGTGACCCCATTAACTGATGCTGTATCGCCATTCACGCTCAGAACCCAGATATTATCAGGGGATGATGAGAGTTGTAGTGCCACAAGCACTCACAGGCTGTAGACAGGATGGTATCCCACCAGGGAACCAACTTATCCTCAATTCACAGAATATACTATAGTACTGAAATACTATACCACAGTGATATGCCGCAATATAGCAAAAGAAAATACTAAGCTCTACTTCAATGCCCGGATAGTAAACAACTGCTCTTAGCTATAACAAAATAGAAAGGGTTAACAAAAAATATTTTAGATGTATCTATTTCTCGCTCTGACCATCTCTGTGTCTCCGAATGGCGCTGTGAACGTTTTGGTCTCTGTCTGTATCTATCTCTAGCCATCTCTGTCTCTGACCGTCTGTATTCCTAACTGTCTCTCCGACTGTCTCTCCGACTGTCTCTCCGACTGTCTCCGTCTTTCTCCATCTCCATCTGTCTCTGACTATCTCTGACTCCAGTTTTCTCTGTCGATCTATGTCTCCGACTGCCCGTCTCTGGCTGTCACTATCTGTCACTGTCTGTCACTGTCTGTCACTGTCTGTCACTGTCTGTCACTGTCTGTCACTGTCTGTCACTGTCTGTCACTGTCTGTCTGTGGGCAGATTTATCTGAGTGTCAGAGTAGAACTGCCCCCCCTATCTCTGTATCACTATCCATCTTACCTCACACATAAGCTGTTTTATACTCATTGCCTATAGTAACCAATCATAGCTCAGAGCTCATATTAATGACCTGTGGCATGAGCGGAGAGCGGATGAGCAAAAGTTGGTAATTGTAAAGCCAACGATACATATTCCTTTAGCGGACATACAATAATGTGCTGCAAATATATACCAAAATACAATACTGCACTGCAATGTAATAATATACTACAGTGATATCCTGCAATAACAAAAGAAAATAACGCTATACTATGCAATACTAGCCATATAATGCTCTACTGCAATATTATAAGATACAATTGGATTTAAAACATTTTGGATTGTCATAAGAACCAGGATTAACAATAAATCTTAAATATAGACACCATTGATAATTGTAATAGCTGATTATTGTGCCCTAGAACTAAAGTACAGTAAATTACCAAAATCCAGAGGTCCTTTTGTAACTAGGGGTCGTATGTAAGTCAGGTGTTCTTAAGTAGGGGACCGCCTGTATATAATACACCGCAATACTATGCTATACTAAGTTCAACTTCACACAATCCCTTTTTGGCATGGAGTTCCCTGAAGCCTACCGCTTTACTAAAGACAAGGCAGAGTGGTTCACTAGCGCCCCCTCTGGTGTTCCCCCCACTACAAAAATATGTACAGTATATATACATGCTCCAAAACCCTACACCCACATGGAACGACTGTTCTTCACAGGTAATAAACAACATGAACAGGTAGGTACATGGAAGCATACAGCGCCATTCATAGTGTAGTGACTGAACTGAGTAACTGCAGTAACTTCACTCGCATTCAAATAAATAGGAGTTGATCTGCAGTAACCTGGTCTGACCACTTTACTATGTAGGCATCCAATTAACTTGTTTATTATTCTGTTTATTAGCTGTTAAGAACAGCTAATCTGTGGGGGTTCTGGCTGTGGGACCCCCATCAATCTGATATTAAAGGGGTTGTCCGAGTGTATAAAAAACCTTTGGGTGACTGGAATAGGGCGAGGGGGTGGGGAGGTATGTTTACATGGGGCACGGACCAGAGAGTTTGCAGCTTTGGAGGCCAGGAGGGTGCCGGGAGGTAAGTACATGCTTATTTTAATCTACCCCATCCCGGCCACCCAAGGTTTTTTTTTATACCCTTGGACAACCCCTTTAAGGACTTATTCTATGGGTAGGTTATTAATATTGTAATCCCAGGAAACCGCTTTAAGAGTATAGAAAAGGCTCGACTGGCTCGACAGACGATAATATTCTCGCCAATTTCATCTGATATTTTTTAAAACAACTTACTTAACAAATCCTCGCTGCTTTAATTTTCACAGACCATAAAAATACTATTATTATACAGTGAGGCCGGCGATACATTTCATACAATTACCACATCATTTTATTTGCTGGATCATTCATGCGGGAATGTCACGGGGAATTTAATGTTGCTGAGCCGGCAGATATACACCAGAGAGAGAAAAAAAAAAATTATATAGGTACAAAAAAAAAACCGCAAGAACTGAGGGGAGAAAGAAAGAATCAGACAAAAAGATCATCCTAAAAAAAAAATATTAAACAAAAAGTCTATCAAATATGGATTTATTGTACAGTAAAAAGTCTAAAATGATGTGTAAGTATCAGGAGTCGGCCTCTTTTGTCAAGTTCTATTAGGAAAGTTGGGTTCTCATATGCTCCCGCCGGATGGGAGACAAGCAATATGGCCGCTCTTAGACCCCTATACATCGATTGCTATGATAAAGGATAAACAATATGGCTGCCATCATTACACTCTGCATTTGTTGCCCCTCACAACCAATATGGCTGCCAGTATTATCCTGTACATAGGATGTCACCTTATATTTTGATGTACCTAAACTATGAGTGACCACGAACATGACTGAGATTATTACCTTCTACATAGGATTTCACCAAATTATAAAATGTTTATGAATGATGACAGAAAAACAATATAATGTAATACCCTGTACGGGGCAAGTCAGAAAATAAACTATATCCGACTGTTGACTGACAACCAATATGGCTGCCATTATTACTCTCTGCATGGGTTTCCCCTGACAACCAATATGGCTGCCATCATTACTCTCTGCATGGGTTGCCCCTGACAACCAATATGGCTGCCATCATTACTTTCTACATGGGTTGCCCCTGACAACCAATATGGCTGGCATCATTACTCTCTACATGGGTTGCCCCTGACAACCAATATGGCTGCCGGTATTATCCTGTACATAGGATGTCACCTTACGTTTTGATGTACCTAAACTATGACTGACCACGAACTATGACTGATTATTAACTTCTACATAGGATTTTACCCAATTATAACATGTTCATGAATAATGACTGAAAAACAATAAAATGTAATACCCTGTACAGGGCAAGTCAGCCAATAAACTATATCCCTAAGTGATGACTGACAACCAATATGGCTGCCATCATTACTCTCTGCATGGGTTGCCCCTGACAACCAATATGGCTGCCATCATTACTCTGTACATGGTTTGCCCCTGACAACCAATATGGCTGCCATCATTATTCTCTACATGGGTTGCCCCTGACAACCAATATGGCTGCCCTCTATAATTGTTATTCCAGTTTTCCAATGTTCTTAAAGGATGACCGACAACCAATATGGACACCATTGTACTGTGAAAACATTACCAGGATAAATGACAACAAATATGGCTGCCATTATTACACTGTACATAAGTTGTCACCTGACTTTCCCATGTTTGTTACCACTAACATGGCCGCCAGTATAACCTTGTACAGGGCATCTCACCCAGTTATCAATACACCTATTTGATGACCAAAATTATCTTCCACATAGATTGTCACAGACATCTCCAATGTCCATGGATGATGACTAACAACCACCTTCCCTAACCCTCTATAGGGGTTATCTCCCATCTTTCATATGAAGTATGACAACCAATATGGCCCCCATTATACCCCTAATACATACCATAGATGACTATGATAAAGGGAAACCAATATGGCTGCCACAACACATAGGTTGTGACCTGTCTTATCTATGTCCCGATGACAGAAATTATGGCTGCTCTTTAGATGCGTTGTCACTCAACTTTTCTAAAAATCCTGAATGATATATGACAACCAATATGGCTGCTTTTATATCCCCCACAACTTTTTTCCATCCCCAAATGACGACTGACAACCAATATGACCACCAATTTTCCTATATTTTACTTCACCTAACTTTCCTGAGCTCCTGAATGGTAAACTTGCTCATAAAATACAAAGATAGGAAAGTGGCTGATTCATAGAATTGTAAGAAGAGGAGAATAGCAGAGCATCAACCCCAGGCCAGAATGCAGAGCATCTCCATCTAATCCTGAGAATAAGGAGGGATGGCTGACGGAGGAATCTACAACATGTAATCGTGTTCCTAAGGCCCTCGGGGAAGGATCATGGACTACACAATGTCCAACATACAAAGCGGCCTGTGAAGCAGAGAAATCCGGATGATGGATGATCAAACTAGCAGAATGTTATCTCCAATAAAGACCCCGAGGAGGAAGATTGACTGTATCATGTAAAACATGTCCTGCCTCTAATGTATCCAGCCACACAACCAGACCCGACTACTGACAGCACAGAAACCTCTATATATCGATCTATCCATTCATCTTCACAGAAGAGGCCATCTCTTATGTCTACCATGTAAAGGACAACTTCAAGTCACAGATAGTAACATAAAATGCTCCATATAATAGTCTGTGCACAGCAATCCTGGGCTGTCTGGGACTGCAGGAAATGACCTGGAGTCATCTCTGGTGATGGCCTGAGTGCCCACAGAAAGGGCTCTGAGTGCCACCTCTGGCACCAGTGCCATAGGTTCGCCATCACTGCTCTAGGGCTTTATTTGTGCCTGGTATAGTACAGCTTTCCCACATATAAAGGCAGCAGTTTTAGCCAGCTATAGGTAAGTGCCCTCACACTGGGCATCATTTTAAGCAGATTGAAAATGGATTAAAAACGCATATGGTGCCATACACCCTTAATGCTGGTGCAGAGACATGAGCACAGCAGTGTGAGAAGCGCCCTTATGTCGAGCTACAATCCTGGAATAAATCCATATTTCACAGTCCTGTTGCTACTAATAAATACCAAAGGTGTCATATACATCTCTTCAGGGACACTGCCTAAGACTGGCTGCACAGAGCACAGCAGTGTGAGGACACAGACCCAGTGCACTTGAAGAAACTACAATATTTCACAGTTCTTCTGCTACTAACAACATACACATCTCTCCAGGGACAATACCTAGCACTGGACACCGAAACATTGTAACAAACCATCAGCACAGGGGGATAGATATGTATTGTTCAGGAAATTGTCCTTGATAGTAGAATCCTTCAATGATTGATCCTCCACCATCTTTCCGTACACACGTTGCGTTTTGTTTGCGCTAATGCGGATGTTTTCAAACACATCACAACAGCTGAGAAAAGGAGATTTGCCTAATTGCATTGCTGTTATTATTGCGTTTACAAAACGCATGCGTTAAAGCAACATTACCACATAGGGTTAACATTTGTTTGTTAACACCACGTTAACACTTGCGCTTTGCAAACGCAAATGTTAACAACTATGTTATTTGTCAAATCTCCACTTCTCAGCTGTTAGCGTAAACAAAACGCAACGTGTGAACGCAGCCTCAGGGTGATGGCACACGTGGCATTTTGAATGCGTTTTTGGGCATGTCTGTCAAAAAACGCATGCGTTTCTCGAAAAATGCATGTCTTTTTTGAAAACGCATCCGTTTTTGATCAGTTTGAAATAAGATAATTGGTCATACCTGTCAAAAACGGATGCGTTTTCAAAAAGCGCATGCGTTTTTTGATGGTCTGCTTAAAAACGGCCCAAAAACGGGTTCAAAATGCCACCTGTGCCATCACCCTGACAACAAGCAGAGATTGGTGCAGTGTCTTTGTAGAAACTGAAGACCCCTGTACTATACAGTTACAATATGTTATGCAGCCAGGAGTATATGATCAAAGCCTTGTGCCAGCCTGGGCCTGGTATATGGGGCAGGGGCACAGGTTTGGCGCATTCCCCCGCGTGCATTACCTGACACGCCGTCTCCTCTGCCGCTCAGCTGAGCGATTGATCTGTGTTACATGTGAGTTTTGTCATTGACCGCAAAATCTCTGCTTCTTTCCCCCCAGGGAGTGATCCAGGACGTGAAGCTCATCTTTATGCCGAGCGGGTACATAACACAAGGTCCGAACCTGAATCGCAGTAAGTGGAGGCTATTCCTACTAGATATAATAGTGCTGTCACATCACTCCAGGACAGGGGGGGTAACACAGCGCTGAACCCCCATTTATTACACCCATTGTAATATATATATCCAGATACAAATGTATCACTCCAGCCGTGATAGAAGATTAGATACATCTGTTTCCCTGATTAGTAGATGCCGTCCTGCGCTCACTCCATATTGATGACAGGGCTGTCGTTTTTAGTACGCAGCAGGCTACTTGCACACGATGAGGGCCGTGTTTTCATCTATAGGCTCATGCACACAGACTGCCAAAACGTAAAAGACAGGTCCGATTCCTCCTGGATTTTTGCGTCCCGGGCAGTCCTCTTCAATGGTCATTGGTGCATGTGCGAATAACACACGGATTGCAAGTAACAACCATTGTTTGTGTCCCGTATGTGCGGGTAGCCTGAGGGCGCATTCACACGATGCATCACGTTTTTTGATGCGTTTTTGACACATTCCAAAGGCTTCAAACCTTGATCACATGTTGAAGTAACATTGCGTTTCCATTGCATGTGCTAAAACCCAATATTACTTCAACATGTGATCAAGGCTGAAGCCTTTGGAATGCGCCAAAATTCACGACGCAGCGCATTGTGTGAATGTACCCTGAGTCCGGCGCCACATGTGGCGTTTTGAACCCATCTTTGGGCCGTTTTTTAGCAGTCCGTTAAAAACGCATGCTTTTTTTAACGGACTGCTTAAAAAACGGCCCCAAAACGGGTTCAAAACACCATGTGTGCCGCCGGCCTGAGGCTGCGGTCTCACGTGGCGTTTGAAATTTTGCCTAGTGATTAGTTATTATTAACTTAACTAAACGTTTTGTAAATACAATCTTAACGGAATGTTGTTGTTGTGTAAGGGTGGTGACACACATGGCGTTTTTAGGCCGTTTTTAGTTTTTGTTTCCGTTTCAGAACGTAAAAAAACCGCATGAGTTAAATAGCGCATGTCTTTTGAATAAACGCATGCTTTTTAGACCAGTTTGAATTAACGATCTGAAAAACGGCCCAAAAACGCCATGTGTGTCACCACCCTTAGGCAGCGAACACACGTTCCGCTAGCGTTGGGTTCATAAACAATGCAAGACACCGGGGTTTGGTTACCAATCGCATGCGTTTCTCTGGAATAGCATATGCGATCGGGCCAAGACCCGCCTACTGTGCTCTAGTGTCGAGTTATGAATGCAACGCTAGCGGAACGTGTGACCTCCGCCTTAATGTTGCGTTTTGTTAATGAAAATGTTAACAAAATGGAATATAAATCTGTATTTCACAGTCCTGCTGCTACTAATAACATACACAATGATTACATATGGGTCACATGTTATCGGCGGTTTTCACACGGCTTCTCTTCTCTTGTCTTATGGAGCATGCCCGACCTGCAGTGATTTCCTGAGTCTCGTACAAGGCATCATGGATCTACAGGAGCTGCTGGCGAAGCTGACGGCCAAGGTAAGGAGCCCGCGGGGGGCAGAGATGGTGACTATTCCTGGCCAGTGTATCTAAGCCCATCAAGCCTGATACTGCCATCAAGTGATACTGTCTGCTGAGCTGTGTATCTAATGATATAATGTGTGATACTACCTTCTGAGCTGTGTATCTAATCCTATCCTGTATGAAGCTGTCTGCTGAGCTGTGTATCTAATCCTATCCTGTGTGATACCTCCTGCTGAGCTGTGTATCTAATCCTATCCTGTGTGATACCTCCTGCTGAACTGTGTATCTAATCCCTTCCTGTGTGTTTTATGACCTCCCTTCCCATATTATCACATCATGTCTGTAATTAGCGCTGCCTGTCTTCCATCCAGTGGGATTATTCCGGTGATGTGTCGGATAATCCAGGGTTTATTGTGTTCAGGTTCCATCCACTAAACATATTCTGCGGGGATCGTAGCAGGAAAGTGGCGCCGTTACTTTCCTGTGTAATACCGCTGATTGTCTACAGGGCACACCCCCGTATCTGCCATTATGGCAACTGACTCTGATTGTCTGGCTTCTTGTAAACGATCCAGTCCCCTAATAAGAAAGTCTCATATTCTCACTGCCAACTTCACCTCCTGTACATATATGACCTGTGTGACATCACATGACCAGGGATATAACGAGCCGTGCACCTGTGTGACATTACACGACCAGGGATATATAACGAGCTGTGCACCTGTGTGACATCACATGGCCAGGGATATAACGAGCTGTGCACCTGTGTGACATCACATGACCGGGATCTATACACGAGCCGTGCACCTGTGTGACATCACATGACCAGTGGATATAACGAGCCGTTGTTACCGTGTGTGACATCACATGACTATGGATATAATAGAGCCGTGCACCTGGTGACATCACATGACCAGGGATATAACAGACGTGCACCTGTGTGACATCACATGACCAGGGATATAACGAGCCTGGCACCTGTGTGACATCACATGACCAGGATATAGCACCATGCTCCTGTGTGACATCACATGAACAGGGATATACGAGCTGTGCACCTGTGTGACATCACATGGACCAGGGATATAACGATCTGTGCACCTGGTGACATACATGACCAGGGATATAACGTAGCTGTGCACCTGTGTGACTTACATGACCAGGGATATAACGAGCTGTGCACGTTGTGACACACATGACAGGGATAAGCGCTGTGCCCTGTGTGACTCACATACCGGATATATAACGAGCCGTGCACCTGTGTGACATTACATGACCAGGGATATATAACGAGCCGGGCACCTCTGTGACATCACATCACCAGGGATATATAACGAGCCGTTCACCTGTGTGACATCACATGACCAGGGATATATAACGAGCCGTGCACCTGTGTGACATCACATCACCAGGGATATATAACGAGCCGTGCACCTGTGTGACATCACATGACCAGGGATATAGCACGCCATGCTCCTGTGTGACATCACATGAACAGGGATATACGAGCTGTGCACCTGGTGACATCACATGACCAGGGAATATAACAGCCATGCACCTGTGTGACATCACATGACCAGGGATATAACGAGCTGTGCACCTGTATGACATCACATGGCCAGGGATATACAAGCCGTGCACCTGTGTGACATCACATGACCAGGGATATAACGAGCCGTGCACCTGTGTGACATCACATGACCAGGATATAGCACGCCATGCTCCTGTGTGACATCACATGAACAGGGATATAACGAGCTGTGCACCTGTGTGACATCACATGGCCAGGGATATAACGATCTGTGCACCTGTGTGACATTACATGACCAGGGATATAACGAGCTGTGCAGCTGTGTGACATCACATGACCAGGGATATAATAAGCCGTGCACCTGTGTGACATCACATGACCAGGGATATCACGAGCCGTGCACCTGTGTGACATCACATGACCAGGGATATCACGAGCCGTGCACCTGTGTGACATCACATGACCAGGGATATAGCACGCCATGTTCCTGTGTGACATCACATGAACAGGGATATCACGAGCCGTGCACCTGTGTGACATCACATCACCAGAGACTGGTTTATTATCCACAGGCTATAAACTATAAAGCTTCCCATAAAACGGCACCAATCAAAGTTCTAGGATTCGATACACAAAGTATATTGGAACGTAACACTTTTCACCTCTAGCATTGACATTGCTACAAATGTTCATGATCACTAATGTAGCAGCGCCCCCATATTATTAGCATCTCTGCTGCTTACTGTATTTCTGCATATGGCTGCAGGTTGCTGGAGACCTGGAAGGTCTTTGCATGTTGTTCTCAGGTTGAGCCTGATTAATGGCAGTCTGTATGTGGGAAGTATAATGTCACATTAAGGACATGTTGCCGGTGACGGCGGGCGACCCTTCATTCATATCGTCCTCGTAGTCGGGGAATGTTCTTTCTCAGTATCGATCCTTCCCTCATTCCTTCTAAATTATCCGCAGCTTGAAGTGGCGTGTGATATTTGTGTCCGAGTGATTGGGGCGGTATTGGCGGATTAATCATTTATCAATACCGGTTTCCTGCCCGCAATTATGTATCTAAATGTTTCTATTGCACAATGAGAAAGCTCATTTATTCTGCAGACAGAGATCTGGCGATAACCCGATGCTCCGCGACGGACGCATTTTAATTTCGAATGAATCTCTTGGCTGAGAACAGCAGATCATGTTCAGATATTGATCTGCGGCTGATAAGTGATGGAGAAGATAAACGTCCCCGTCAAGCCGGACAGTCACCGCTCCCACCTCTCTCCCCACTCCTCCCAACCCACCACTCCTATCCGCTCACCACGAATACCCCCACTCTCCAACCACAACACTCTCCCGAAGTCCGCAACATCGTCCGGTCTCTATGCCATCTCCGCATCTTCACCCTCCATCTCCGCCCTAAAGAACACGTCTCATATCCCGCGTAATTCCCCGCTCCTATAGTACTTCCTTCTCCCCCATCCCTCACCACCTCAGACTATGTGCACTGACTGCTCAATGTCTCCGGGGAATGGGAATCAGGGAAGAGTGAAAATGATGGGAAAAACATCCAGATATTCCAGGAATATCAGGAGTCTTCTATGAGGGATAATGAATGGATAGTCTATGACAGTGATGGCAAACCACCAAGTGCCCAGAATTCCAACCAGACCCATTTATTTATTGCAAAGTGCCAACACAGCAATTCTAGCATCAAATTATAAAAATCTTCTTGCTCTGTGCTGCAATGGCTCCAATGATAATCTGACCATGTCCTCACCTTCTCTTCTTGCAGTCTCAGGTAGACCTAGATGCTTCACGTTTTGGGCTACCTGAGCTTGCAGGAGGATCCCTCAAGTCCTGTCTGTTGAATTCTGTGCTTGGGCAACAGCCTGAGTACCCACTCAGAGGGCTCAGAGTGCCACCTTTGGCACCCGTGCCATAGGTTCGCCACCACTGGTCTATGATCTGACATGATGGTCTACATTGTGATCCCTCATCTGTCAGGGTTGTGTTCACCTCCCTCTGAGTTTTGCGTATGCCGCCTCTACCTATGGTTTATTTGCCCCATCTACGAAGTTGTAGTTCTCCATCAATCTAGGTGTTTTGTTTTGGTCCCTTTCCTTAACCAGGGGTTACCCATGATCTGGGTCATTGTTTCGCTGTTCTCTCAGGTTAGTTGATTTCCCTCCCTGGGTCTTGGGTTGTTCCACTCCATGTGTAATAGATTGCCTCTGCTCTTCTTTTGGCCAGGTGTTGTGGTTTACCTAACGTTTTGGGTCATGGTTTGTTCCCCTGACTTGGGTTGTGGTTTGTTCCCCTGATTTGGGTTGTGGTTTGCCTACCTTCAACTTCTATTTTGTGGTCATGGTTTTCCCACTTATTTCAATAAATGTTTTCCCATCATTAGGTTGTGATGCCCCTGGTCATGGTTTGCTTTGTAGGTCAAGGTGATCCCTCTTTTGGGTTGTTGTTTGCCGATCTCTTTGGGTCATGGTTGGTTCTTTTTACTGATCATGTTTTTACATCGTCTCTGATAATGGTTTCCCCATCTTTGGATTGTGATGCTACATTCTGTGGCATAGTCTATCTCTCAAATGGTCATGTGATTTACCTCCTCTCTCATGGTCTTATTTTTCCCTCTCGTTTAGATTGGCACTTCCCTAGGTCATAGTTTCCCCATAGTAGGGTTGTAATCCCCTTTTTTTGAACATGGCTTTCCCTATCTGTGGGCTGTGATTTCCCTCTCACTTGGTCATAGTTTTCCTCCATTTGGGGTTGTGGTTGGTTTTCTCTCTCGGTATAGTTTCCCAAGCTTTGGGTGTGTGACCCCCCCATTTCTGCGTCATAGTTTATCCCATCAGTGGTTTGTAATCCCCCCCCCCTTTCATGGTCATGTTCTTCTCCCCTTTGAGTAATAGTTGGCATTTTCCCTGTTCTTAGTTTCCCATCTTTGGGTTGTCTATGGGTGTGTGATTACCTCCCTAATGCTCATGGTTGTCCCCCTCTTTGGGTTCCTTGGCGCTTCCCGTGTCATAGTTTTCCCATTTTAGGGTTAACTATGACCAATAAAGGGGGATTCCCAGGAAGGAAACCAACCATAACCAAAGAAGGGAGAAAAACCATGAATAAGAAAAGGGGAAATCACAACCCAAGATTGGGTAAACTATGACCAAGAAAAGGGGATCACAACCCAATCTATGGGTTGTGATTTCCCCTTTTCTTAGTCATGGTTTTTCTCCCTTCTTTGGGTTATGGTTGGTTTTCTCCCTGGGTCATAGTTTCCCCATCTTTGCGTTGTTTTCCCCCTTTTTGCATCATGGTTTACCCTAAAGTGTGGGTAGCAATTATCCCCCTCTTTTAGTCATATTTTCCCCTTCTTTGGGTTGTGTAGGGTACTTTCAATGGTCAAAGTTCACCACTTTGGGTTGTGATTCCCCTCTTTGTGCATGGTTTCCCCCATTGGGTTGTGAGTTCCCCTTTCTAGGTCATAGTTTCCTCATCTTGGGGTGTGTTTCCCCTCTCTTGGTCATATGTTCCCCCTCTTTAGGTTTAGATGGCACTTCCCGGGGTCATAGTTTCCTCATCTTTGGGTTGTGATCCCAACTTTGGGGTGTGTTTTCCCCTCTCTTGGTCATATGCTCCCCCTCTTTAGGTTTCAGATGGCACTTCCTGGGTCAAGTTTCCCCATCTTTGGTTGTGATACCCTTTTTTGGCCATAGTTTCGTGAAAATGATATATAATGTACAGTCATATATATACTAAGTGTTTATATAATTCCTAGCCTATGTCATCGATATACCTCATCCTGCAATGTCCATGTCTTTACAGCTAAAACTACGCGGAGACGAGGTTGAGCCAGCTTGGAGAACTGTCACTGTGAGAAGACCTGCCAGTCCAAGGTGTCATCTACAGGGACGAGACTTCGGGTAGATGACGGACCACTGCAGGAACTGCACATGCAAGGTGAGACCCCCGAGCCCCCTCACCCACCTCATTATTGGGGGCTGAACCTTTCCTGGCAGCGCTGTCAAATTCCAGGTTTTTAGCAAAATTCTTCCAGTGCAGAGGGAAATTATAATCCATTGGTTCTACGCACGTTTCCTCCCCGAACTGTGCAGAGTATTTGTAATAATTATATATTTGAGGAATTACTGAATTTCCAGGAATCAACGTATCTGTGGCACTCGGAATTTGCAGGATCCTTCTAATAAGACACTGAGGAAATGGGCACTAATATGGGGGTCTGACTATCAGTTAATTGGGGAAAGTATTGGGAACATACACATACTGCAGTCACATGTACAGCACGAGTGCTGCCCCCTATGGCCCCCCACTGATACAATAATCTGGGGTTTCTCTTTTCCTTAGAATGGTGCTGCATTGAGTGCAGACATATGAATGTGCCCCCCTGTCAAATGCTCTCCAGAATATTTACCCATCCATGTTCCTGGGCAATGGCTGCAAGATATGCAGACGTAAGTAATCAAATTATGGTTTTTGTGCTTTTCTTTGAAAACAGTATTATGGGAGTTACATCCTTGTACATAGGGGGCAGTATTATAGTAGTTATATCCTTGTACATAGGGGGCAGTATTATAGTAGTTATATTCTTGTACATAGGGGGCAGTTTAAGTAGTATTATTGTACAAAGGGGGCAGTTTAGGTAATTAATCTTGTACTAGGGGCAGTATTATAGTAGTTATATTCTGTTACATAGGGGGGCACGTATATAGTAGGTATATATTGTACATAGGGGGCAGATTATAGTAGTTATATCTTGTACATAGGGGGGCAGTATATAGTATTCTGCATAGGAGATAGTGATATTCTTGTACATAGGGGGCAGTATGTAGCGTAGTTTTCTTGTACATAGGGGGCAGTGGGGCAGTATTATAGTAGTTATATTCTTGTACATAGGGGGCAGTATTATATAGTTATATTCTTGTACATAGGGGGCAGTATATAGTAGTTATATTTTGTAATAGGGGGCAGTATTTTAGGTATTTAAGGTATATCTGTAATAGGGGGCATATTATAGTAGTTATACTTGTAAATAGGGGGCGAATTATAGTAGTATATTCTTGTACATAGGAGGCCTATTATAGTAGTATTCTGTACATAGGGGGCAGTATTATTAGTAGTTAATTTCTTTGACATAGGGGGCAGTATTTATAGTAGTGTATATTCTTGTACATAGGGGTGCAGTATTATAGTACTTATATTTTAAGTGTACATAGGGGCAGTATTATAGGTAGTTATATTTGTACATAGGGGGCAGTATTAGTAGTTATGTCTATCTTTGTACATAGGGGGCAGTTTATAGTAGTTATATTCTGGTAAATAGGGGGCAGTGCGTATTAAGTAGTTATTATTCTTGTACATAGGGGGCAGTATTATAGTAGTTATATTCTGTACATAGGAGGCAGTATGTATGTATATATTCTGTAATAGGGGCGTATTATATAGTTATATTCCTTGTACATAGGGGGCAGGGCAGTATTATAGTAGGTTAATTCTTGTCATAGGGGGCAGTCAGTTATAGTAGTTATATCTTGTACTAGGGGGCAGTATTATAGTAGTTTAGTATTCTTGTACATAGGAGGCAGTATTATAGTAGTTATATTCTGTCATAGGGGGCCAGTATTATGTAGTTATATTCTTGTACATAGGGGGCAGTATTATAGTAGTTATATTTTGTATTAGGGGGCAGTGCAGTATATTATAGTACTTATATTCTTGTACATAGGGGACAGTAATTATAGTGTTTATTTCTTGTACATGGGGGCAGTATTATAGTAGTTATATTCCCTGTACATAGGGGGCAGAGTATTATAGAGTTATATTCTTGTACATAGGGGCAGAGTATTATAGTAGTTATATTCTTGTACATAGGGGGCAGTATTATAGTAGTTATATTCTTGCACATAGCGGAGCAGTACTATTGTTACTTATTTCTTGTATCATTTTGTTGATCTGGATATATGGGAGCTATGTACAGGAATATAACTACTATAATACTGCCCCCTATGTACAAGAATATAACTACTATAATACTGCCCCCTCCCATTGTGTAGGTCTTGTGTGATGCCAGTGATGGTGAGTATAATGCTCCTTCTGTCCTATAGAAGTGAATGAAGTGATGGTCACACGTGCTGTATTACTTCACACACATAGGGGGCAGTATAGTATATACGCAGCTTTACCTACCTGAATGCAGCAACCAGTGGGGCGTATATGGAGTCTCCATCATACACGTAGAGATGATCCCAGCTGCACTCTGTGGCAAAGTGATCAAAGCGCAGACGTAGCACAGTGTTGGGTCTGGAGAGTGAAGAAGAATAATAATACCGCCATTACTACACACATCACTTGTAGATATTATGCTCTAATACTCGCTTCTCATCTGACAGCTCCCTTTAAACTTTGATATTTACCAGCACTTTATGAGAGAATAATACAGGGAAGATCTCCCGCAGCAGGTCGTTTTCCTCTAACTTATCTCAGAGGCAGCTATAGCTCTATAGTAAGTTTTCTATCTCGCCCCAAATGCTTTATTCAGACCAGTAGAAAACATTACTCTTCTATATTGCCCTATATGATCCTGCTGAAGTCTTTGTGTGAGGCTAGACACAGGTACTATAATACTGCCACTATGTACAAGAATATAACTACTATAATACTGCCCCCATGTACAAGAATATAACTACTATAATACTGCCCCCTAAGTCCCTGCACCATCCACCCCGGACTCCTCCGAGCAGCCACATCCACAGCAGCTTCCCCAATGTAGGTCACACAGTAAGAAATGACAGACGTTCAGGGATAAAGAGGGCGACGGAGAATAATTACTGACCAACAAGCGGAATAAAGAGAGAACAGACGTAGGGAACATAGGGATCATATAACACTGATATATACATGACAGATGTAAAGTGTAATAATGTCCTACAGATTAGAGAACTTTTATAATACTCGCATATATGTACAGTATATGTATACAAATAACCACTATAATACTGCCCCCTATGTACAAGAATATAACTACTATAATACTGCCCCCATGTACAAGAATATAACTACTATAATACTGCCCCCTATGTACAGGAATATAACTACTATAATACTGCCCCCATGTACAAGAATATAACTACTATAATACTGCCCCCATGTACAAGAATATAACTACTATAATACTGCTTCCTATGTACAGGAATATAACTACTATAATACTGCCCCCTATGTACAAGAATATAACTACTATAATACTGCCCCCTATGTGCAAGAATTTATATTTAGGACATGTGGGTAGATGCAGGTGGGACTGTGATAAAACCAGCTGAGGGTCATGTAGTGAAATGTTCTGTGTGTGGGCGACTTGTGATATGAAAATAAACCTAATTATTGAGGCAATAGAATTATTAAGAGAAAACAAGGACAGACGCTGTGCAGAAAGCAAGCAGCGTGCATGGCACATACCACATATCCTGTATATACTACACCACACAGGAGACACATCCTCTATATACTACACCACACAGGAGACACATCCTCTATATACTACACCACTATCAAGGACAATTTCCTGAACAATACATATCTATCCCCCTGTGCTGATGGTTTGTTACAATGTTTCGGTGTCCAGTGCTAGGTATTGTCCCTGGAGAGATGTGTATGTTGTTAGTAGCAGAAGAACTGTGAAATATTGTAGTTTCTTCAAGTGCACTGGGTCTGTGTCCTCACACTGCTGTGCTCTGTGCAGCCAGTCTTAGGCAGTGTCCCTGAAGAGATGTATAATGACACCTTTGTGTATGTTATTAGTAGCAACAGGACTGTGAAATATGGATTTATATTCCAGGATTGTAGCTCAGACACTAAGGGCGCGTCCTCACACTGCTGTGCTCATGTCTCTGCAACCAGCATTAGGGTGATGGCACACATATGCGTTTTTAATCCATTTTCAATCTGCTTAAAAATGCATGCCCAGTGTGAGGGCACTTTACCCATAGCATGGCTAAAACTGTTGCCTTTATATGTGGGAAAGCTGTACTACCAGGCACAAATAAAGCCCTAGAGCAGTGATGGCGAACCTATGGCACTGGTGCCAGAGGTGGCACTCAGAGCCCTTTCTGTGGGCACTCAGGCCATCACCAGAGATGACTCCAGGTATCTTCCTGCAGTCCCAGACAGCCCAGGACTTGCTGTGCACAGAGCTATTTTAAAGTGACAGCTGTACCTGGGACTATTTTCTGCTTTATTGGTGTCCTCAGGCGCTGGTATCAATGAAAACTGTGACAGAGAAGGGAGTATAAATCACAAATTACATTTCTGTGTTGGCACTTTGCGATAAATAAGTGGGTCTTTGTTGTAGTTTGGGCACTCAGTCTCTAAAAGGTTCGCCATCACTGGCATAGAGGATACATAGTTTCTTATAAAGAACCTTGTGTTTTAGCCCCCAACTAGGTCTGCAACTACAGGGCTCTATTCACATAAAGCAAATCGGCGCCCTCACTCTGACGGTCACTGGGTGCCCCAGTAGTAGCACCTGATCTCCATCACCTCATCAGGAGTCAGGGGATAACCTATCAATACACGAGTTTATTAATGAAACCTCTGCTGTGCTAATGAGATACAAAGTAACAGAAACATCTCAGCGGGAATCACAGGACGGCGCAATATATGGCAAGAGAAGAGAGTAAGACGGATCATGGGGAAAATCAATAGTCAAGTTATTAAAACCTATGAAGGGAACATTGGAAAGCAAAATCAGCGATGAGAACATGAACTATGATATAAGTGAATAAAAGAAGCAAGAAAAGAGGTCAGTGGATCTACAAGTCATATACAGCAATAGGATAGGATTGGGGATCTAGCTACAAACCCCAGAATACCCCTTTAATAAATGCATAATAAATAAAAGAGTCAGCAATCCATCTTGATATTCCATCTTGTGTTCCTTGCAATGTATCCGAGCCCCACTGCTGTTACTATTGTAAAGAGTATTACTGGATTGTCAGATTCAATGACATGATTTTCTGATACATGGTGCAGGGTCAGGAGAGGCAAGGATGACCATATATGGTGCAGAGTCAGGAGGGACTTGGGGTTCCACTACATGGTGCAGGGTGAGGAGGAACTAGGATGTGGAGACATGATGCAGGGTGAGGAAAGACTGGGATTCTGATACATGGTACAGGGTCAGGAAGTACTGGAATGCTGATACATGGTGCAGGGTCAGGAGAAGCCAGAATACTGATACATGGTGCAGGGTCAGGAGAAGCCAGAATAATAATACAAGGTGCAGGGTCAGGAGGTGCTGGGATACTGATACATGGTGCAGGATCAGGAGAAGCCAGAATACTGATACATGGTACAGGGTCAGGAGAAGCCAGAATAATGATACAAGGTGCAGGGTCAGGTGAAGCCAGAATAATAATACAAGGTGCAGGGTCAGGAGGTGCTGGGATACTGATACATGGTGCAGGATCGGGAGGGACCATCATGGTGATACATGTTGCAGGGTCAGGAGGAGTCAGGATGTCTACAGTGTAATAATATAACATTTTGGTTGATACATTGTGAGGGGACGGGATGTTGATCCATATTTGGGGATGAGAAGTAATTTCCTCTTAAAGGCCATCAGCGAAGGATCAAAGGTCAAACATTACTGAACCAGAATCGTGTGATACGTGATATACTATTGTATGCAGACGCTTATATGTCGGGCAGATCTTGTAATAACACATTGAAGCGCAGGTGTAAATTTGCATTCTTTTTCATACACTGTGATACATTGTATCAGCCGCTTCCAGGCGCCTTCATTGTGTCATCCTGGAAGGTGCTGACGCCCGCAGCGCTGACTGTTAACCCTTTCATTCAGCCGAGCAGGTTGTGTCCGCCCCGCCAGCGGAATAATGAGAGCGAGAATCTCATTCCAGAAAACGCAAAGCAAACAGACGTGTAAATAAAATATGTCCGGGCCACATGACTGCAACACGGGGAGATCATTACCAGCAGAGCCCCCCCATTTATTTGTGAATCAAATATTGATAAGGAGAAGCCATGAAATAAAAGCTGCAGAACGCTGGATTATTAATGCCGGCGCTCTCTGGGCCCGGCTTCATTAAGGCAAAGCTATTCCACAAGCCATGGCGGCGCTGGATTATGTGACCCACATATTAAAGGGGAGGTCCACCCGGATCAAGACCAGATGCATGCTAGAAAGTTCTGACTTTGTCTTTCAATTCCTTATTATTTTCAAGATCTCCGCTATCAGTGAGTCAATCTACGGGCCCCTTCCTCCGCTTCCTACAGCATTTCAGTGAGTAACCCCTTATAATTTCATGTGTTTCAGTTCCTTCCAAACAAATGAAGGGCACGGTTGCACGGAGCGTTTTGGTTGCGTTTTCATCACGTTGGGGAGAGGTGATTTGCCTAATTACATTATTGTTAACATTTGCATTTACAAAATGCTGTGTAAACGTGATGTTTAACACACCACAATGTGCGAGCGACGGACACTACATTACAATCTTCTCTCGTGCTGCACTTTGTCTCTAGAATTGCTTCCCTCTCCTGTCTACACATTGTCTGTGTGAAGACAGTATGTAATCTGACCTCCCTCTCTGACCTCCCCCTCCGACCTCTATCTCTGACCTCCCTCTTGTACAATCACTCCTTCTTCATTCGTCTTCTCCTTCCTCGTGCCGGTACACGTCCCTCGTGCCTGTTGTATTCTGTCTATTAAAACATTTCTGATTTATGTAATTGTCTGAATTAACCTTAAGTAATCATCGCGGCAGGAAATTTATGGCTCCAATATAGAACTAATTAGTTACCTTAATGATGCAGCCGATCCATCAAGGAGACAGATGCTATTAATATAGCGGGATCAGTGCAGAGACTAGGAATTCGGCCATTCACCCTGACACGTAGGGATTCCATAGGAGGAGCCCTACAGCCCCCCGCAGGCCCCAGAGCCAACGGATAGCAGAATTACCTGCCCTATTGTGTCTACAACCATGATATAAGAATGTGTTTCTCCAAGCAGCTCCCTCCCCTGCTTAACTTTGGCCCCACCCCTACTTTAACACATCACAGGTCCAAAACACAGGTCCAATTTATGTCATTTTTTTTTAAAATCCATCCTGATAAACCAGGGACATTATTCATACATCCAGGCACCGGGACTGTGGTAATCTGGTTTACAGACTGTTACACTGTCTCACCCTCCCCAGTGCTGTTTTCAGCAAGTGCTGAGGTAAGGAAGTGTGGAGGAAGGTAAGACAGCGTCACAGCCTGTAAATCCAGAACACAGAGGGGCTAGAGTAGCCCCTTATATTTCTTTTCCATGGCCTCATTCCTTCTAAAATCAATATTTACAATTATGCTAATGAGCCAGAAGGGCTCTGGAGGGTGTTAACAGAGCCTCTTTAAACTGTAACTTCTCAGGCTGTTACACCTTGCAGAAGCACTTCCCCCTCCCACTGTGTGAGATTACATCGGGCAGAGGGGATGGGGGAAGATGGAGCCAGAAAAGTTTATTTGGGCGGCGGGGTAGAAGTCTTTTTTTTACTGAGGGTACAGAATATCTTGCGAAGAGCAAATTTAGACACTCATTTGACAGCAACTCCTGGAGCAGCTATCGACTCCATGTTCTACTTCTCTTATTAGAAGGGAATTTGGAGACCTAGCCTTAAAGGGAACCTATCACCAGATTTTACCCCACTAAACTACTAGTCCCCTCAGGTAGGTTGCCCTTTTATGAATTTCCTCTTTTACGTAAAATCTCACCCGTCTCTCCCACAAAGTCGGGCAAATATGACTCTCCTCACCTCACTTTCACATGAGATGAGTCAAGTTTAGTGATTGCAGGGACAGTGTCACTTCAGAAACCCCTATCTTCTGTTCTGTGGCACAAACAAGCTTATTGGGGCTCATTTACTAAGGGTCGCGTGCTCACTTTCGTTGGACTTTCTGACGTTTTCGGGGATTACACAGCTTGGACAAGTTTTGAAGGTCTGCGCTGGGATTGTGTCGCACGCGACCAGATTGTGGCGCAGCTGCGCTGGCTTTCATGCAGCAGAAATAAGGGACCGTCGGATGATCCGACTGATTTCTACTGAGTGCAAGATTTAACTTTCAAATTGTGTCGCAAGACAATGCACTTACATGCACCAGGAAGAAGAAGGTGAACTCCGGCGGACCTGAGCGGGGAAGCGACACATTCAGGATATGCTCAGGTCCACCGGAGTTCACCTTCTTCTTCCTGGTGCATGTAAGTGCATTGTCTTGCGACACAATTTGAATGTTAAATCTCGCACTCAGTACGAATCAGTTGGATCGTCCGACGACCCGGCCCCAGATTTCTGTCGCATGAAAGCCGGCACCGCTGCACCAAAATCCGATCATGTGCAACGCAATCCCCTTCTAAATACCTGTCACAGCGGAGCAAATCCCCGAAAATGTCTGAAAATCCAACTAAAGTGCGGCCGCGGACCCTTAGTAAATGAGCCCCCTTGTGTTGTATTAAAGATGAGAATCTCATCTTTTCGATGCACTACAGAACTGGATATACAAGCAGTTAAAAAAATTACGCAGGACCTGGATCTTATCTGCAGCTTATTTTTCCAAAACTGTCTGTAGGTACCTGAGCCTGATGGGCTCCAAAAGATGAGATCCTTATATTTAATATTCAAAAAGTTTCTAAGTGCTATAGGACAGACGATAGGGGTGTCTGAATTGACACTATCCCTGCATCCACTAAACTTGACTCGTTTCATGTGAAAATGAAGAGAGAAGAGTCATTTTTGCTTGAGTTTGGAGGAGATTTATTATAGGGGTAATATCTGGTGGCAGGTTCCGTTTAAATTCTAGAATGCAGATACATATTATATAATGATTACATGAATAGATATTATTATATGTTATTGTCCTATGATTACTCCCCAAATACAAGTACCCCCACCCCCATAATGACACCATACCTGACCCACCAGGCTGTAAGATTGGCTTTTCCTGTAGGTGGATGTAGATGTAAGTAATAGGTAAGCCGCGTGATATCGTCGCTGCCTAAATATGTGTTTTGATTCCATCTACCCCCAGATATTACGTGGGTGGAGGGGGGGGGGGGGCATTGTTTAGCTGTTTAGCAAAAATCTGCCGTACCACAAAGCATCAGAAAATATTTCATCTCCCACTGAAACCTCCGGACTTCCCGCGCTGCTGCCGCCTCCTCTTACGGGAGCGAGAAGAAATAAAATACAAAAATAAGCAAAAACAACAAAGCACAACCAAAGCAGCCACGTAATACCGTAATACGGAGAAACCGCGCTCATCGGGGCCCAATAAATAGCCCCGTCTTTTAGGTGATGGGAAATTTATGTCTGTAATACAAAGGGATTTCTTCCATCGCTGTGACTGAGCCCACATTGTGTCCAACTCCTGATTATTCTATGGAAAATAGAAGCCTCCTGCCTGGCGCCAAAACACTAAAACAAATTGTCTTAAAATGCACAGAGAGGTCCTGCTGCGGATGTAAATACCTCGCTGGGGAGGAGGATGGTTTATGAACTGCCTCAGCGTCACATGGGGATGCAGAATGGGACAAAGTCACATAATACAGGAAATAGAACAGAAAATGGAAAGATATATAGATATATAGATGATGACAGATAGATAGAGATAGATAGATATATAGATAGATAGATAGATAGATATGAGATAGATAGATATGAGATAGATAGATAGATAGATAGATATGAGATAGATAGATATGAGATAGATAGATATGAGATAGATAGATATGAGATAGATTGATAGATAGATAGATAGATAGATAGATAGATAGATAGATATGAGATAGATAGATAGATAGATATGAGATAGATAGATAGATAGATATATAGATAGAAGAGAGATAGATAGATAGATAGATAGATAGATAGATAGATAGATAGATTGATACTTGTAGAAAGATCCAGCGGCACTATCTGGTTGACTATAGCGGGTGCAGGCGTCCTGGGATCGGGCCTCAGATCCTCTGGTAGTAAAAATCCAAAAAATGAGCAGCACTCCAAATGTGTGAAGAAACGTGATTCTTTTTTATTCCATGATGAGTAATAACAGCAACGTTTGATAGATAGATAGATAGATAGATAGATAGATAGATAGATAGATAGATAGATAGATAGATAGATATGAGATATATAGATAGATAGGAGATAGATATGAGAGAAAATGATAAGATATATAAGTAGGCATACAGTATAGACATGAGACATATAGATGTAAATAACTTGCTGAGAAGGAGAATAGTTTAGGAACTGATGCAGTGTAAGATGGGTAAGCGGAATGGAACAAAGGGCCAGATGTATCACAGTTCTGCCACACTAGTTCCGTTATTTGCACCTGAATGAGGTGCACTGTTGCGCCACAAGTTACGACCATCTGTGATGAGTTGAGTTCATGCCTCTTATTTATCACTTGTGAGTCTCTAGATAATTTAGGAGCAATATAGTCGCAATGTTAGATTTGGTCACTTACATGGGATCCTGCTACAAGCTCCTCCCTGAGAATGACCCCCACAGCAGCACCCAGGTGTGTGACACCCAGCACCCAGTGACCTCCTCAGCAGGGGCTTCTCCTGGCTTGTTCTACTGCCCCCCTGTAATTCTGTCAGTATCCTCCTCAGACACCAGTGTGGTCATCCTGCTACACGGGGACACTTCTCTGTCCTATCTGCAGCTCCTACACACTTCTTTTCTATTCTGCTACACGGGACACTTCTCTGTACTGTCTACAGCTCCCACTCACTTCTCTTCTATCCTGTTACATGGGACACTTCTCAAAGTAGCTTGGAAGGTTGAACCACCAAAAATCAAACAAGGACTCCAGAGGTTGAAGAAAGAGAGAAATAGGAAGAAAAGGGAAAAAAAAAAAAAAAAAAAAAAAATGGGGAAAAACGGGGGAAGGAAATAAAGGAGGGAAAAATAAAGAGTAGAAAAAAAGAGTAAGAGGAGGAAGAGGGTAGGAAAAGAAGATGAGGAGGGCGAAGAAAACAAGGAAACGATGAACGTTAGGAGGTGAAGAAGGAAAATGTGAAAGAAGAGGAAAGCGGCGAAGAGGGAGAAGAGGAAAGAAGAGGGAGTAGAAGAGGAAGAGGGAAGAGAAAAAAAGAGGAAGAGCGAGAACAAAAAGAGGAAAGGGAAGAGGATGAGAAAAAAGGAGAAAGAGTGAAAAAAAAAAGAGAAAAGAGTTTGAGATATAAAAGAGGAAAGAGAAGGAGAGGAGAGAGAGAGAAGATGAAAGAGAAGGAGATAGTAAAAAGAGGAAAGAGGAGGAGATAAAAGAGGAAGAGGAGGAGATTAAAAGAGGAAGAGGAGAAGGAGATAAAAGAGGAAGAGAGAAGGGATAAAAGAGGAAGAAAAGAGGAGGAGATTAAATGATAAAGGAGCAGATTAAGTGGTGTGGGTTAAAAAAGAGGAGGAGATTTGATTGATAAAAGGGAAAAGAGGAGGAGATTACAGGATAAAAAGAGAAAGAGGCAGGAGATGATTAAAATAGGAGAGAAGAGGAAGAGAAGAGAGAAAAAAAAAAAAAAACAAAGAAGACATAAAAAAACGAGGAAAAAAAGATGGAAGAGGAGAAAGAACAGAGGAGGAGATAAAATAGGAAGAGAAGGTGAGGGAAAAAAAAAGAGGAAGAGGAGGAGGAGGAACAAAAAGAGGGGAATAGAGCCGGGAAGAGGAAAAAAGAGGGAAAGGGAAAAGAGGGAAAAAGAGGGAAGAGGGAGAGAAAAAAAAGGGAAGAGGATTAGAGGATGAGAAAAAGAGAAGAAAGAGTTGGAGACAAAAGAGGAAGGAAGAGGAGGAGAATAAAAGAGGAGGTGGAAAAAGAGGGAAGAGGAGGAGAAAAAAGAGGAGAGGAGGGGAGATTAAAAGAGGAAGAAGAGGAGGAGAATATAAAAGAGGAAGCGCGAGGAAAAACAACCTAAGAAGACTGAAATCGAGAAAACATAATCTATGGAAATCCAGAGCTTCGAGTGACCACATCACTCATCATCATCACACGATCAGCGCTATATGGGCAGAGTCACGGTGACTATTGCGGGATCGTCCTACCTTAAAGAATCCATGTTTCCTGTTTCGCTGTCCGAGCCATAAGCTGCTTCCCGTGACAACATTGCTTTCGGGAGATCAATCACTCGCTCATAAATCCTAATAAAAAAAACAGGAATATAAAAATTATTACAAAAAATCCTCTTATTAAAATATAAAATGATGTAGCGAGCGCCACATGTGAGAAGCTGCGGCTGCTGATGCGATACCTCTATAATGAAGCCATCTGCGCCTCTAGATGGTGGCGGTAAGAACGGCTTATCGCCGCCCCACACACGCATTTCATTAATCTGCTTTACCACGTGGATTTTTTTCGTGACTAAAACTAAACGTTGAGATTTCTGCTCTATCTTAGATTCCTGTGAAATGGTGGGAAACCTGACACATGGCGCTGAGCACAATCAAGAGCAGCATTAATTAAATCCTGCATCACAAGAGGATTAAAGGGGATAAAAAAACATGTTAAAAAATCACACAATCTCTTATCTGCACCACTAAAACCCCAAAGCAGAACCATCACACTTCACATCTCTGCGCAGACTACAGGTAGAGATATTAACCAACTTCATATTATTTTACATAGTAGCAGCATTATAGTAGTTATATTCTGTACATAGGGGGCAGTATTTATAGTAGCTTATTATTCTTGTACATCGGGGCGGAAGGCAGTATTATAGTAGTTATATCTTGTATAGGAGCATTATAGTAGTATATTCCTGTACTGGGGGCAGTCGTATATAGTAGTTATATTCTTGACATAGGGACGTATATTAGTAGTATATTCTTGTACATAGGGGGCAGTATTATAGTAGTTATATTCCTGTCAATAGGGGGCAGTATTATAGTAGTTATAATACTTGTATATAGATGGGCAGTATTATAGTAGTTATATTCCTGTACATAGGGGGCAGTATATAGTAGTATATTCTGTACATAGGGGGCAGTATTATAGTAGTTATATTTTTTGTACATAGGGGAGTATTATAGTAGTTAATTCTTGTACATAGGGCGGCAGCTATTATAGTAGTTATATTTCGTAATAGGGGCAGTATTATGTTATTATCTCTGTATAGAGTGCAGTATTATAGTAGTTATATTCCTGTACATAAGAGGGCAGATTATAGTAGTTTATATTCTGTACATAGGGGGCAGTATTATAGTAGTTATATTCCTGTACATAGAGGGCGAGTATTATAGTGATTATATTCCTGTACATAGGGGCGTATTTATAGTAGTTATATTCTTGTACATAGGGGGCAGTATTATAGTAGTATATTCCTGGACATAAGACGGCAGTATTATAGTAGTTATATTCCTGTACATAGGGGGCAGCATTAGAGTAGTTATATTCTTGTTACATAGGGGGCAGTATTATAGAGTTATATTCGTACATAGGGAGCAGTATTATAGTAGTTATATTCTTGTACATAGGGGCAGTATTAAGTAGTTATATCCTGTACATGGGGGCAGCATTATAGTAGTTATATTTCTTGTATCATAGCGGACAGTATATTAGTAGTTATATTCTTGTACATAGGGGGCAGTATATAGTAGTTATATTATTGTACATAGGTGGTCAGTATTATAGTAGTTATATTCTTGTACTAGGGGGCAGTATTATAGTAGTTATTTCTGTACATAGGGGGCAGTATTATAGTAGTATATTCCTGTACATAGGGCCAGTATTATAGTAGTTATTCTGTACATAGGGGGCAGTATTTAGTAGTAGGATAATGTACATAGGGGCAGTATTATAGTAGTTAATTCTGTACTTAGGGGCAGTATTATAGTAGTTATATTCGGTTACATAGGGGGCAGTATTATAGTAGTTATATTCTTGTACATAGGGGGCAGTATTATAGTAAATAATGTATATCTTGTACATAGGGGGCAGTATTATAGTAGTTATATTCTTGTACATAGGGGGCAGTATTATTAGTTAGTATATTTCTGTACATAGGGACAGTATTATAGTAGTTATATTCCTGTAATAGGGGGCAGCATTATAGTAGTAATTCTTCACAAAGGGGTAGTATTATAGTAGTTATATTTTACGTACTAGGGGCAGTATTATAGTCGTTATATTTTACATAGGGGCAGAGCATTATAGCGTTATATTCCTGTACATAGGGGGCAGTATTATAGTAGTTATATTCTTGTACATAGGGGGCAGTATTATAGTAGTTATATTCTTGTACATGGGACATTATTAATGTAAGTAAATTCTTGTAGATTCATGTACGAGGGGTCAGTGAGTGGCTAGAGCAGTTTTGGAAAACTTTATCAGAACCATAATTGGCCTTCTTTCCCCCTAGCAGCACATAATAAGTGCATTACCTAGCAGGGGAGCACAGTGAGTGCAGGCGGCAGAAAATATTAAATGTGTGCTCTGTCCAGAGTTATGATGAGGGTGACATTCACAATCACTGCGCTATTCATATTACGGGGGAGACTTTTTTGGACTTTCCAGTGATTTGCTAAGAATTTTTTTTTCCCTGCAAATCTGACACTTACAGAAGTCTGTGAACTGGATGCAATGTGACGGTGACAGCTCGGCAGAGCCGGATCCTGACAGATATGTGTCAGCGCTGACATGTCAGCCACCAGTCATCCCCATATTTTATTCAATCTCTCCCTTCATCCCTGGGAAAGGGGAAAGTGATAAAGCTGACAGCGAGGGCGACATGTCTGCCGTCTCCAGGCCACGGCACAGCTGAGTATGTGAGATTAAAATGTCTGGGGAACGGTTTTGTGAGTGCGGACTGTGTGTGATGTACCGAGACTTAACTATAGGTGAAGTCATGAGATTCACTTCCCAGGAGTCGCTAGAAACTTTTATTCATGGCTAGTTATCCTTTCCTTTCCTTTCTTTATCAGTTTAACCCTTTGGTTAACTTACGTCTAAGCAATGCATATCATATACTCTAGTCACATCTAGAGCTGCGTCAAAAATGATTGGTCCATGGTGACAGACACAAACTACAAACTGTATTTGCATTCTATTTTTTGAAAATGAGGGTCCAACAATGCAATGCAGCAGGGCAAAAACAGAAAGATCTCCCAAATATGACCAAAGTTTCATTAATGGCACCCTAAAGGCGATTTTAGGGAGTACTATAGTGTAGATTAGGGTGTATTTAGGTCTAAAGGGTAGGAAATATCTCCCAAAAATTTGGAAAGAGGATTCACACAAACTCCATGAGCTGCCCATATTAACCAATTACAACACAGTTTACATTTCACACTGTGCTCTTGAAAAATGAAAGCTGTGCTGTGATTGGTTGCTATGGGCACACAGACCGCTTGTAAAAAAAAAAAAAAAGTGCATTCTTAAATTCTTTAGGAACATCCCATACACTCTAAAATATACTATAATATGTAGTCTGTGCCCACTAGATAGCCCCCTCCAAAATGAGATTGTTTCCAGATAATTTCAGATGAAGATTTATACCAAATGTCTTTGTTCCCCACAGTAACCAATCCCAGCATGTCTGTCATTTTTCCAGAGCACAATCTGTAATGAATGCTGTGCTGCGATTGGTTGCTCTGGGAAACCCTTGAACACTAAGGCTAAATCAATGTGTATTGATGCTGCAGGCGGCCATTTTAGTGTAGCCTTTTATTCTCCCATTATGACGGTGTTTTGGGACACATATAGTACTTTTATAAACTCTTTTTTATGGAATTATTTTCCTATGGAGAAAAGTCCTGATGCAAACACCATAGCCTGAAATTTGGTCTAATAAATTCACAAAATTTACCTCAAGCAACACAAATAATAGGCCCTTTCTGAATACATATCTTGTCAACTAGCCCAAAATACCTAAAACAGCCTCTAAATTTCACACAGTCCCGATACATTTGGGCATATTTTGGTATTTGGTACAAATCTGACTTTTTAGGGGCCACCTGATACCCAACTTAGGTGATATTGGTCACCCTTAAAGGGACGCGGTTGTAGATAGTCCAGGAGGTGGGGCTTAAATGTCACAATCTTTACTAGCAAAACCAGGGCAACTATTGTTTATTAAGAAAATAGTTTCTCATTTAAGTCTCTATTGTATTAATAACATGACGGCCTCCATGTTATCTATGAAAGTACCGGTATATTCAGGATTTTAAAACTTTATTAGCATTTTTTCGTAATCCAAACAAAATCCATCTTATTCATAAACAGCATCAAAAGAAAAAAACTGAAGATCGCGCAATGTCATCATTTTCACACATATCAGTCAATAGTTTCCGGGAATTTCCACGTCTCGATCCATAAAACACAAACATCAAAGCCGGAGGAAACAGAGAAATATTGAATTTGGATTTATTTCTGCTTAGTTAAAAGGCCTCGGCGTTCTACGGGGCAGGAGAAAGCGCTGCAAAGATTATAACACCAAATTAACCTGCGACACCACTCAATCGCTTCAAGAGATGCCAGGTCAACCGGCAAAGGGAAACGGTTACCAGATACAAAGATGGGATTAAAAGGCGGTGTCCACCTCAAAAAACCTGTATATGGATAGGTGCTCCCAGAAGGCATCTCCAGGACATAGACAACAGTACAAGCAGTACCCCACTTAAGGATACCTGACTTACAGACGACCCCCTAGTTACAGATGGACCTCTCTGTACACTGTGACCTCTGGTGAAGCTCTCTGAAGGAGGTGGGCATAATTAGCAGCCCGGAGCACCGGACATCTTGTCCCAGCGTTCCGTGCTGCTTTTTACACTATAAACATAATTTTTAAACCCCTTACTTTACAATGTTGCTCAGTGTTATTGCTGTTTTAGCTCCTATCAGTGATGGTCAGTGTAATATTCCAGAGTGTGAGCGAGGACACTCTAAGCAGACACTTCATGATTCCTCTAGTGCTATGAGATGCTGTGTGCTGATAATGTGCTTAGATTATCAGGGTACAGGGTTTGTATACACTTTCATTTAGCTTCTGAACATTCTGTTAGTATCTGACATATAGAAAGAGAGATGAGACAGATCAGAGATGAGGGATGATGAGATCCATAAGATGGATATAACACACAATGGGGGTCATTTACTAAGGGCCCGATTCGCGTTTTCCCGACGTGTTACCCAAATATTTCCGATTTGAGACGATTTCCCCTGAATTGCGCTGGGATTTTGGCGCACGCAATCAGAAATCGGGGGGTTGGGGGTGGGGGTGGCCGAACAAAAACCAGACAGATTCGGAAAAACCGCCGCATTTAAAACAAAAAATCGCAGAGCTTGCACTTACCTTCACTCAGCCCGGCTCGGTGAACTCCAGTGCGTTCCGATATTTTTCAGCGCAGCACCGCCACCTGGTGGACGGCGGAAGAACTACCTTAATGAATCCCGGCCGGACCCGAATCCAGCGCAGAGAACGCGCCGCTGGATCGCGAATGGACCGGGTAAGTAAATCTGCCCCAATGACACTCTCAGCTCTGCTAAGTCAGCTATATGAAACACACATTTGTACCTCCTTCCCCTGATAAAAAGATCTTATCTTGCCTGTAGCTTGTAGATTGACTCTCCTCAAGCTGCTGTTTGCCGTCAGGAAATGTGAGAGTTTGTGTGTCTGAGCTTGTCTTGTAATGGAGGGGAAGGGGCCGATGCCAAGACACTGCAGTGTGAGACAGGAGAATCTATTCATGAGAACAATCTGTCCTGCCCGACCCTAAAGTCAGAAGATTAACTGTCGGATCCTGGGGCAACCGAAATTGTGCACACCAGGACTGATAGGAATTATAGGTTGGAGAGGTTGAAATTATATCTGTGAAATGCTGTAATGATGTTTGTTAATAACAGTGATTAGGGAATGTGTTACTTTGTTATCCTGAGTACATATAAGAATCTCGTCTTCGTGGGACAGACGACCCATGGACCCATGGACAGACTGTAGTGGATATCAACAGATGACAAACTCAGCACTGCCAACCCTACCAACTACAGCAACTTTTTAACCACGATTTGCACCAAAATTGCAACTTTTTCATACGTTCACATCTGGATTTTAAAGATATATTAGGTGCAACTCTGAAGAATTCTCGCACAGCTAACTTTGCTAGGCGAAAAGTTGCAAATTTAGACGCAAATATATCAAGTTTGCCAAAAAAGTAGCAAAAGAAATGAGAAAATTTAAAGATAAATGAACCACTACGAGTAAGTGTTCCTGGTTTATCACAATGGACTTTTTTAAATTTATTTTTTGTTAATATTTTCTTTTGCCTTTTTCATTTTATTTTCTTCTACAATTTTAAAAAGCATTTCAATAAGTATTCCACATCTTTATTTAAAACAACAAATCAATTTTCACCAAAACTTGTAATTATTTTAAGCACGCCTGGAAGTTTTGTTAATAATGTCGGTAAGACGCCCAGTATCCTCAAGGATGCGGAGAGGAAGGGAGGGGGGACGGGCTGATTATTTCATGAAGGCACGGCAAGTTGACTATCAGACATACCTTGTCTCCATTTCCAGAATCTTAATTTACCCAAACAAAGGACAACCTTCCCTCCCGAGAAATTTACCATTCCATACGAGACTCAAAACAAAGTCAGGTTTGCTCCCTCTCCTCATTCTCAGGCAGCGCACCATCTGCCACATGGAGGAGATAACTCCGGTAGAGAGGTTCCGGCTCGGCTCTATTCTCATTTTATTTATTTATCCGGCTTATATAAAACTTTCATTACAGACGTTACCGAAGACCAGAACTGTCAATCTTCCGTCTGCAGCGCAAAGAAAAAAAATCTAATATTACAAAGAAATGTTATGAAACGATCCCTACGGAATGGTGGGAATTCAGAATCTTCCACTTTTTTATCCTCATTAGAGTCCTTTGTTATAATAGTGTACAGGAATTTATAAGTGCACATAATAGGTTTGTGAGCTCTTCGGGGGTGGGGTTATCTCATGAATATGGGTGGAGTTATAATAAGTGGCATAGCCTTATTATAAGTAGGATAATACAGGATTAGAGAGCAGTGGACCCGAGGTTTCTGTTCAGGTTTGGGGTTCAGGTTTATCTAATGCAAACCAGACATGTTGTCAGGCAAACAGCCAATCCAGGAAATGCCCCTAGCAACTAGTCTCCCCCTGGCCAATCATAGCCATGGCTAGTTCTTAGGGATATAATTTTGCCGGATTGGATGTTCAGCTGCCAATCCGGCTAATATGTCCAGGTCATGCTAGACAAACCAAAAAGAAACATCTGGTCCACTCATTTCTATACAGGATCCAGCACCTCTTCCCCCCTCTCACAGCACATGACTCACAGCATTCTCATTACATTTACAATGAAATGATATCAAATCAGGTTGATAGGATCTTAGAAAAAAACCCTTAGTTATAATAAGTACCATTGAGTAAGACATGAATGGGATACAACCTCCTGCCCACAGTAGGTTTCCACTTACCATCATGATTGTTTGCTCTTTAGGGGTGGGGTCATCTTATCAATTAGAGTGGGTATATAAGACTGAAGGCAGATAATACAGAATTGTTGATGGAAACAGAATTCACTATAATTCACTATTGTTGATGGGAACATTTCAGCTCGTCCTCCCTCTCACAGCACATCACACACAACATTCTCATTACATTTATGAAGAGATTATAGAAAATGATCCCTATTCATCTGGCGGAGGAAAATAAAATCATGCGGATAGGATGTGTTGATTAGTACAATAAAAGGTAACCTCTATTAAGAATAGATTTGGTTTGTACAACAAGATCCACCATTGACAATTGCCGATGAGGACATAGTAGCTCCTCCTCCCTCTCACAGCACATGACACACAGCATTCCAACTACATTTACAAATTATATGAAATTAACCCTATAGATTTGTAAGGAGAAAAATGAATCATGCCATACTCCTCAAAAAATTAAAGGAATTGTCCGGAGGTTGAAAAACATGGCTGTTTTCTTCCAAAAACAGCACCACAACTGGCCATGGATTGTGCTGGTATTTCAGCTCATCTGTACAGAGATGAATGGAACCGAGTTGTAATATCACACACTACCCATGGTCAGGTGATGTGCCGTTTTTGGAAGAAAGGAGCCATGTTTTTCATCCTTCGTACAACCCTTTTTAGTAATATAGCATCCACCATTGATTGTTGTTTATAAAGACACATCAGCTCCTCCTCCCTCTATCAGCACATGACACACAGCATTTCCACTACATCTACAAAGAATTTGTATTAAATAATACCTATAGTTTAAGAGGAAGGAAATAGTTTATGTGGAATAGATTCTTCTACAAGTACCTCTCTAAATAAAAATCCTAATTATAATAACACAAAAAACAGGAATATATAAGCTTTTGTAACTTTCCAGGCTCTGCGGGGGCGGAGATGTGAGTCATCATATGATCCTCAGGGGTGGGGAAACAATAACAAGTTACACATTTATTATTATAGTGGATCCATCATTGACAGTGGGGGATGACAGCATATCTAAGCCTGTCATATAGGAGTGACACTTAAAGGGGATGTCCATTATGAACGACTCTTGCTTATGTGACTGCTGAGCCAGTGTATCTAAGCCTGCCATATAGGAGTGACACTTAAAGGGGATGTCCATTATGAGCGACTCTTGTTTATGTGACTGCTGAGCCAGTGTATCTAAGCCTGCCATATAGGAGTGACACTTAAAGGGGATGTCCATTATGAATGACTCTTGTGCAAGTCCAATTATTTCATGGCATTTACTTCCTTCATATGGTACTAGAATTAAAGCTACTTGGGAAATGAAGCTTTCCACTACTTCTACCAATGATCCTTATGACGAGTAAACTGCTTTGATAGGACCTGATGCCACGCCGCCATCTTGCTGGAGGGGATGCTGCCTGAGGCAAGAGGCTCATCTCGCTTCATCGATGGTGTACGCCTAGACTGGAGCATAACTGAAGATAAGAAAAAACTGCAAAATTTATAGTCAAAGTAGCAATGCCCAAAGACTCCAAGTGTAAGACTATTACAGATGGAGTATTCTAAGCGTGGTGCCCCCCAGGACAACCAGGGAACAGGAGTGACCGTCATCCTGCCCCCCAGGAGCTATGATACAATCAGTAGATGCAGAAGTATCAGGTGATTGTCTTATATAGTTGGTTACAGATAAGCACAAAGGATTGAAGTTTGTAATCACTTTGCTGAGATTTATGCGAGTGCCTGCGAGCATCACCAGAACGTCTCCGAAAGAGAAATTGAAAAGTAGAGAAACTCAATCCACAGCCGAGCTCGCAGCACGACCGCCACACAAAACACCATCTACATATTAAACAAAATCCGAGCGGGAGCCCTCTGGAGGAAGGTGGCGAGCCCGGCATGGAGCGGAATTCAGGAGTACCACACCAACAAGAACTTTTGTCTGAAATCCTCTGTGACTGTGAAATCACTGCAGCGGTTATAATCTACAAGGACTGTGTGGCCAATATGGGTTCAATTATATAGATTACAACCCAGCTTTCCAAGGCCCCTGAGTACGGTTGTAGTGGAGGCATGCGTCACTGAATAGGCAGGGCCTGAGGTTATTAGGGGGGTTTAAGAAAAATACAAGCAAGAAAACCGGAAGCCCCCCATAGCGAACACCCCATGAGATTGTGTTTTTTGGAAATGAGGAGGGAGACTGCGGTGTGGAAGTTATTTAAAATGGACATCCCTTTTAATTATCAATCTATACAGAAGTGGATGGCGGCCGCCTGGGGCCAAAGCTTCTAGGGGGCCAGCCCACACCACCTGCAAACCAATCGCCAACGTTCTCTACATGCCATGTAGAGATAGTAAAGAGAAGGACCCTCCAGCCATGAAATCCTCAAGCTATCAAACCCATATGTATACAACAGCGATTCTAGGAATTGAATGGTCATAAGCGCAGAACTAAAAGTGGACAGAAGGGAAACCACATTTCCCAAGTAGCTTTATTCTCAGTACCATATGAAGGAGTAAATCCCATTCATAATGGACACCCCCTCTTAAGTGTCAATCCTATATGGGAGGCTTAAGATACACTGGCTCAGCAGTACATAAACAAAGAGTCATTATAATGGACATCCCTTTAAGTGTCACTCCATATGGAAGATGATACACTGGCTCAGCAGTCACATAAAACAAGAGTCGTTCTATAAGGACATCCCCTTTAAGTGTCACTCCTATATGGAAGGATTAGATAAACTGGGCTCAGAAGTAACATAAACAAGAGTCATTCATAAGGGACATCCCCTTTAAGTGTCACTCTATATCCAGGTAGATAAACTGGTCTCAGCAGTCACATAAACAAGAGTCGTTCATAATGGACATCCCCTTTAAGTGTCACTACTTATGCAGGTTAGATTACACTGGCTCAGCAGTCACATAAACAAGAGTCGTTTATAATGGACATCCCCTTTAAGTGTCACTCATATTAGGCAGGCTTAGATACACTGACACATGAAAAAAAAAAAAGCTGTCTACAAAACAAACCTTTTAAAGGGGTTGTACAACAAACAAGTTATCTCTTATACATAGGATAACCAGGTGATTGGTGAGCAATCCATTGTGAGGGATCGGTGGGGTCCCAGGATTCTGACCCTCAGCAATGTTATCTCCAATGCTTCGAAAAAGGGGGGACTTGAAAAACACAACCTTTAAAGTAATAGTTCATGGGGGGGCTCCATAAACTGAATCACAAAATTGATGGCTTAGATACATTTTCTACTGCAATCATATAAAAAGTACATAACCTCCATACCCACTAATGATTGATTTGGATACACAATCTCAACAGTCACAAAAACTAAAATTGCAATGGACTTCCCCTTAAGGCCCTAGATACACTTGCAATGCAATACAAGAACAGGACTCACACAGACCTTAAAGGTGCACTTTAGTAAGGGGCTTATACACTATATCACAGCCCGCAGATCAGCCCCCTCCCCCGCAGAAACAGTTCGATCCTCTCAAGGTTTGAATCAAAGTGATTCTCGGTCTAATAATTCATTTATGTTCTATGTTTGCTCCTCAAAAGAAAACAAATTTTCCTTGTGTAATTAGCGCCGTCCCTTTATCTCACGCCGTCTGCAGCTTCCAATAAAAACCCAATTTAGATAACAGCTCCGTCGCGCGCTTTGCAGGACGCGGACCCGCCACTCGTCGCCGCCATTCGCCGTCGCTCCCACCTCTTTATGCAAACAACACGGAGCGAGAAAAAAAAAAAATTCATTTTTTAGTTGTTTTAATCTGAAAAGACAAATTGGCAACGAGCGTCGGTCCGGAATATTAAAAAAAAAAAAAGGGGGGAGGAGGAGAGCGCTGCGATCAGCAATTCAATTTATGGAAGCCTCCAGCGCGGGATGTTGGGACTTAGCATCTGAGTCGCAGTAAGAAACAAGAAAAAAAAAATTCATTTTGTGTTAAGTAGTTTATTATCAAATGCAAAAAAAAAAAAAAATTCAGGAGGGTTATTCTGCCGCAATTCACGTTCCCGTCCTTAAGAATTCCAATCCTTGGATTAAACGGCGAAAAAACGATAGAATTAAAAGACGCACTTAAAGACGAAGGCACAAAGCGCCGGCCGTAAGAGTATTACCCCGCGCTCTCCTTTTGATGCTAATAATCATTTCATAAGCCAAGAAAAGTTTTTTTTTTTTTTGGAAAGTAAAAAAAAAAGTTATATTTTTTAAAGGGAAGTAAATTGCCTTCCACAATATGAGTGTTGCCTTCAATAGGAGCGAGAATATATATCTGTGGCCACAACTGTTAAAGCAACTGAGGGATAATCAATTTTAATATGTGTATGCTAATTGAGCTTGCAAGTGCAATGGGGGCGGGGCTAATTTGTAAGTTTGTCTATGGGCGGCTATGAGTGACTCTGGAATTGTGCTCTTGATTGATATTTTTAGCCCAAGCCTGGTTATGGGAAGTATAAAGTATAATATCAGCCAAATTGGCCCCGCCTCCGTGCACTACAGGCTAATTTGAATATTCATTAAAAAAATAAGTGAATATACTTATTTCTCATCAGTTTGTGTTCACAAGGTAACCTCCTCCAATAAGAGGTAATATAGACCTGAACAATACCTTAAGAGCGTACATATACAGACATACCAGTTAGATGGATCCTCCCTAATGACCTTAGTACACTAATTGGATACAGCATCACCTATAAAATGATCACTCATAGTTCATTGACATATCCAAAATAGTAGGGTTAAAAAAAAAAGCGCTCTGCACAGAGTCACAACAAATAAGGCTAGATTACACAGCAGGCGCGCTTAAAATCAAGGCGTGGATACATGCTCAGCATACCCGGTGCGGTTATCAACATTCAGGTACTTGGTTTTTGGATAAATGGTCGCTTCTAGCGTGACAGTGTATCCACCACACATTCTAAGCTTGGAACATGGCTCTCAGCAGCGTATCACACGTTAGAGCTGGTGATTATCATTGGTCTCGATGCGGATACAGTAATAATCACTTCTAGGCTTGGATACATGGCTCTTATGTGACTGCTGAGCCAGTGTATCTAAGCCTGCCATATAGGAGTGACACTTAAAGGGGATGTCCATTATGAACGACTCTTGTTTATGTGACTGCTGAGCCAGTGTATCTAAGCCTGCCATATAGGAGTGACACTTAAAGGGGATGTCCATTATGAATGACTCTTGTTTATGTGACTTCTGAGCCAGTTTATCTAATCCTTCCATATAGGAGTGACACTTAAAGGGGATGTCCATTATAAACGACTCTTGTTTATGTGACTGCTGAGCCAGTGTATCTTAGCCTGCCATATAGGAGTGAAGCCTGCCATATAGGAGTGACACTTAAAGGGGATGTCCATTATGAATGACTCTTGTGCAAGTCCAATTATTTCATGGCATTTACTTCCTTCATATGGTACTAGAATAAAGCTACTTGGGAAATGAAGCATTTCCACTACTTCTACCAATGATCCTTATGACGAGTAAACTGCTTTGTAGCACCTGATGCCCGCCGCCATCTTGCTGGAGGGGATGCTGCCTGAGGCAAGAGGCTCATCTCGCTTCATCGATGGTGTACGCCTAGACTGGAGCATAACTGAAGATAAGAAAAACTGCAAAATTTATAGTCAAAGTAGCAATGCCCAAAGACTCCAGTGTAAGACTATTACAGATGGAGTATTCTAAGCGTGGTGCCCCCCAGGACACCAGGGAACAGAGTGACCGTCCCCCTGCACCCCCAGGAGCTATGATACAATCAGTAGATGCAGAAGTATCAGGTGATTGTCTTATATAGTTGGGTTACAGATAAGCACAAAGGATTGAAGTTGTAATCACTTTGCTGAGATCTTATGCGAGTGCCTGCGAGCATCACCAGAACGTCTCCGAAAGAGAAATTGAAAAGTCAGAGAAACTCATATCCCAGCCGAGCTCGCAGCACGACCGCCACACAAAACCCATCTACATATAAAACAAATCCGAGCGGGAGCCCTCTGGGAGGAAGGTGGCGAGCCCGGCATGGAGCCGGAATTCAGGATTACTTCACACCAACAAGAACTTTTGTCTGAAATCCTCTGTGCTGCTGAAATCACTGCAGCGGTTATAATCTACAGACTGTGTGGCCAATATGGGTTCAATTATATAGATTACAACCCAGCTTTCCAAGGCCCCTGAACGGTGTAGTGGAGGCATGCGTCACTGAATAGCAGGGCCTGAGGTTATTAGGGGGTTTAAAAGAAAATACAAGCAAGAAAAACCGGAAGCCCCCCAATAGCGAACACCCCATGAGATTGTGTTTTTTGGAAATGAGGAGGGAGACTGCGGTGTGGAAGTTATTTAAAATGGACATCCCTTTTAATTATCACTCCTATACAGAAGTGGATTTGGCGGCCGCCTGGGGCCCAAAGCTTCTAGGGGGCCCACGACCACCTGAACCAATCGCCAAGTTCTCTACTGCCCTGTAGAGATAGTAAAGAGAAGGACCTCCAGCCATGAAATCCTCAAGCTATCAACCCATATGTATACAACAGCGCTTCTAGGATCTTTGAAGGTCCTCAAGCTGCAGAACTAAAAGTGGACAGAAGGGAAACCCATCATTTCCCAAGTAGCTTTATTCTAGTACCATATGAAGGAAGTAAATCCCATTCATAATGGACACCCCCTTTAAGTGTCAATCCTATATGGCAGGCTAAGATACACTGGCTCAGCAGTCACATAAACAAGAGTCATTCATAATGGACATCCCCTTTAAGTGTCACTCCTATATGGAAGATCGATACACTGGATCAGAGTCACATAAAACAAGAGTCGTTTATAATGGACATCCCCTTTAAGTGTCACTCCTATATGGAAGGCTTAGATAAACTGGCTCAGCAGTCACATAAACAAGAGTCATTCATAATGGACATCCCCTTTAAGTGTCACTCCTATATGGCAGGCTTAGATACACTGGCTCAGCAGTCACATAAACAAGAGTCGTTTATAATGGACATCCCCTTTAAGTGTCACTCTTATGCAGTCTTCTTAGATTACACTGGCTCCTCAGCAGTCACATAAACAAGAGTCGTTTATAATGGACATCCCCTTTAAGTGTCACTCCTATATGGCAGGCTTAGATACACTGACACATGAAAAAAAAAAGCTGTCTACAAAACAAACCTTCTTAAAGGGGTTGTACCAACAAACAAGTTATCTCTTATCCACAGCATAACCAGGTGATTGGTGAGCAATCCATTGTAGGGTTCGGTGGGGGTCCCAGTATTCTGACCCTCAGCAATTGTTATCTCCAATGCTTCGAACAAGGGGTGACTTGAAAAACACAACCCCTTTAAAGTACATAGTTCATTGGGGGGCTCCATAAACTGTATCACAAATTGATGGCTTAGATACATTTTCTCTGCAATCATATAAAAAGTATCACCTCCATTACCCACTAATGATTGATTTGGATACACAATCTCAACAGTCACAAAAACTAAAATTTTGCAAATGGACTTCCCCTTTAAGGCCCTAGATACACTTGCACTGCACTCACAAGAACAGGACTCAGCACAGACCCTTAAAGGTGCCTCTAGTAAGGGGCTATACACTATATCACAGCCCGCAGATCAGCCCCTCCCCCGCAGAACAGTTCGATCCCTCTCAAGGGTTAAAATCAAAGTGATTCTCGGTCTAATAATTCATTTATGTTCTATGTTTCCGCTCCTCAAAAGAAAACCAATTTTCCTTGTGTAAATTTAGCGCCGTCCCTTTATCTCCGCCGTCTGCAGCTTCCAATAAAAACCCAATTTAGATAACAGCTCCGCCGCGCGCTGCAGGACGCGGACCCGCCACTCGTCGCCGCCATTCGCCGTCGCTCCCACCTCTTTATGCAAAACACGGAGCGAAGAAAAAAAAAATTCAAGTTTGTGTTTTAATCTGAAAAGATACAAATTGGCAACGAGCGTCGGCTCCGGAATATTAAAAAAAAAAAGCGGAGAGCGCTGCGCTCAGCAACTTCAATTTATGGAAGCCTCCAGCGCGGGATGTTGGGACTTAGCATCTGAGTCGCGATAAGAAACAAGAAAAAAAAAATTCATTTGTGTTAAGTTTTATTATCAAATGCAAAAAAAAAAAAATTCCAACTGGAGGGTTTTATCTGCCGCACTTCACGTCCCGTCCCTTTAAGAATTCCCAATCCTTGTGATTAAAGGCGAAAAACGATTAGTTAATTAAAAGACGCCACTTCACAGACACAAGACACAAAGCGCCGGCCCGTAAGAAGTATTAACCCCGCGCCTCTCCTATTTTATGCTAATTAATCATTTCATAAGCCAAGAAAAGTTTTTTTTTTTTTTGGAAAGTAAAAAAAAAAGTTATATATTTTTTAAAGGGAATGTAAATTGCCTTCCACAATATGAGTGTTGCCTTCAATAGGAGCGAGAATATATCTCTGTGGCCACAAACTGTTAAAGCAATACAGGGATAATCAATTTTTAATGTGTGTATGCTAATTAGCGTGCAAGTGCAATGGGGGCGGGGCTAATTTGTACGATTTGTCTATGGGTGGCTACAAGTCACTCTGGAATTGTTGCCTCTTGATTGATATTTTTAGCCCAAGCCTGGATCATGGGAAGTATAAAGTATAATATCAGCCAAATTGGCCCTGCCCCCAGTGCACTTACAGGCTAATTTGAATATTTATTAAAAAATATAAGTGACTATTTACTTATTTCCTCATCAGTTTGCGGTCACAAGGTAACCCCCTCCAATAAGAGGTAATATAGACCTGAACAATCCCTTTAAGAGCGTACATATTACAGACATACCAGTTCAGATAGGATCCTCCCTAATGACCTTAGATACACTAATTCGGATACAGCATCACCTATAAAATGATCACTCATAGTTCATTAGACAATATCACAAATAGTAGGGTTAGCTACACAGTATCACACAAATAAGGCTTAGATACACTGGTTAAATATTCAAGGCTTGGATACATGGCTCAGCATACAGTATCACACATTCTAGGCTTGGATACATGGCTCAGCGGACAGTA
>CM033647.1:159560885-159573697 GCA_019512145.1 Engystomops pustulosus | reverse complement strand
CATAATACAGGATGTAACTCAGGATCAGTACAGGATAAGTAATGTCATGTATGTACACAGTGACTGCACCAGCAGCAGAATAGTGGGTGCAGCTCTGGGGTATAATACAGGATGTAACTCAGGATCAGTACAGGATAAGCAATGTCATGTATGTACACAGTGACTGCACCATCAGCAGAATAGTGAGTACAGCTCTGGTGTATAATACAGGATGTAACTCTGGGTCAGTACAGGATAAGTAATGTCATGTATGTACACAGTGACTGCACCAGCAGAATAGTGAGTGGACTGGCTCTAAAGTTGAGTTCTCCTTGCATCCCATGAGAGTTAGGACCCAGCTGTGAGTCTCATTTCAGCCCCTTGTGATATTTTAGACACAATTTGCTTCATCCCTGTTTCCAGATGAAGTGTGAAATACGTTGCTGCTATGTAAATGAAGCGGATCTCTCTGCTGCCGGACACAGGTGCCTTAGGAAATGAAACAATTTTCATTATTAATAATTAAATACCAATGAATATGAAAGTAAATGAGATTTCACATTAATTCTGAAGTTAAATACTGCTCTGCCGCTCGCTCACTGGAACACAGATTAAAGGTTTCTTCTAGATTATGCGGCTTCTGGTCATAGTCTGGTCCATTCTACTCAATCCATTTTTCTCCCTTCTCTATTAGGATGTTCTTAAAGGGCATCTATCACTAGGACGAAAGACGCTATGCAAATGAGCCTGAGGGGCTCCAGACTCCATTAACACCTGTGGAGCCTGGAGCCCCTAAGGCTCATTTGCATATAGTCCTTCTTCCTGGTGGTAGATACCCTTTAAGTAACAGAAGGGTGGTCCAGTGGTAAGGATAGATTATGCTTCCATGAGAGGGGATGATGGCCTGAGGATATTCCATCCAAAATATCTAATAATCTTTATTATGTTTCATAATCCAATCAGAATCATTCCTTAGTTTTAAGGAATTGCTCTAAAATGGTAACTATATGAGAAAGCCTTCTGCTAGATCTTCCGGACCTATATTAAGGGACCACTATTTGACACTGTCCTGCGGTTGGTCATAGATCGAGACTGAATCCTGCAATTCTTTCACCCAAAAGAATATTTTTTGGGGCTAGAACCTTTATGGAGGCTTCATCAACAATCTGTTAAATTGTTTCAAATGAATACTATTGCAATACCACGCCTGACCATGTGGAGTGCTATAGAAAAACACCCTTATTCAAAGTGCTCAGTGGTGGCACCCAGTGATGGATATAGGTAGTGCAGGTCACCAATGATCACACATTGGGGCAGATTTACTTACCCGGTCCATTCGCGATCCAGCGGCGCGTTCTGTGTGGAGGATTCGGGTCTTCCTGCGATTCACTAAGGCAGTTCCTCCGACGTCCACTAGGTGTCGCTGCTGCGCTGAAGTCCATCGGAATGCACTGAACTTCACCAAGCCAGGCGGGGTGCAGGTAAGTGTGCGTTTTTTTTTTTAAATGCGGCAGTTTTTCCGAATCCGTTGGGTTTTCGTTCGGCCACACCCATCGCATGCATGCCGGCGCCGATATCCGATCGCATGCGCCAAAAACCTGGCGCAATTCAGGGAAAATCGACGCAAAACGGAAAAATTCGGGTAACCCACTGTTAAAACACGATTCGGGCCCTTAGTAAATGACCCCCATTGACTTTAAAAATGAATATAATGGGCACATTTACTTGTGCGCCCGATATCCTGCATGTGTCGCTTCCCCGCTGGGGTCCGCCAGAGTTCACCTTCTTCTTCCCGGTGTATGTGAGTGCATGTCTTGTGACATAATTGGAATCTTAAATCCCGTGGGGAGTCTGAATCAGTCGGATTGTCAGACGGCACCGCCCCCCGATTTCTGACGCATGAAAGCAGGGCACATTCCCATCGCCTGCGACACAATCCCAGCGCAAACCCTTGTTAAATACCTGTCAAAGCTGCGCAAATCCCGAAAACTGTGCAAAGTCCGAGGAAAGTGCAATCCGCGACCCTTAGCAAATGAGCCCTATTAACTTAAAAAGGAATATAATGGGGCACATTTAGTGTTCTTTTGGACTTTGCACATACTTTTTGTACAAACTGCTTGCACGGGTATTTAAGAAGTGTCTGCACCAAATTTCTGTTGCACGTGACTTTTTTGCATTATTCTTCACAGGACACAAATTAGGGGGCTCAGTCAGACCGTGCACCAGATTTATTATGCAAAGTCTGACAGAATTGTGTCGCACGCCCCATGTTAAAGGTGCACCAAAAAAAAGTGGTGCAGTGTCGGAGCAGTGCAGGGGGCACCAGATTCATAATGGAATGGGAGCCAGAAATCCGGCATCTGGCGCCCCCTGCACTATACACAGGATACTGCACATAGTACACACTGATCTATTCTATGGGGCAGATTTACTTACCCGTCCTGTCGCAATCCCCGAGGTGTGTTATCCGACGAGGATTCGGAGCCACCGCGATTCACTAAGATCATGCGTCTAATTTCCTGCATGTGTCGCTTCCCCGCTGGGGTCCGCCAGAGTTCACCTTCTTCTTCCCGGTGTATGTAAGTGCTTGGCTTGCGACACAATTTTGAACGTTAAATCCTGCGCTTCCTGTGAATCAGTCAGGTTGTCCGATGGCCACGCCATGGAATCATGTGTCGCATGAAAGTTGGCGTGATTGCGCCAAAATCCCATCACGTGCGCCAAAACCCCAGTTAAATGCGGCGCAAAAGTGGAAAAGTTGGGAAACCCGACGAAAATGCGGTCCGTGGACCCTTAGTAAATGTCTCCCTATCTGCGCCAACCAAGACCTATAGAAAGGTAGGAATTGCGCTGATGACTAGATCACAGCAAATACTCTGCCCCCACAAGGATAACAGAATTCCCAATCTGCACCCATCTATAATAACGTCTGAGATAACAGAATGTAGAAAATGATTACATTGTCTCTTCCCATCAGAGGGATCACAGGAGACGGAACTCTCTCCCCTTTATTCCGGTAGAAAATTCCAATGACAAAACTGCAGTCAATCTGAGGCATCACCCAGGCAAAGGGAAAAACTTAACCCTGGATTCTCACAAAGCACAAATTGGGAGTTGTGGGCGCAGAGGAGAACATCAAAAAGTAGTGTGTCAGTATAAACAACATGCATTATTCGCTGTGTTCATAGAGGAACAAGCCCTGCAGGACTGCTGAGAGGTATTAATGCTCATGTTCTAGAGGAGTGGAATACAGATTATTCCAATTCCGAGCTGCCGCGGGAGGTGGGAGAATCCGGCACGAGGCACAATGCACAAGACAATGGAATAAAATCTAACATCATACGGTCTCGGTTGCATTTCAAGGGCCTTAATGTAACAAAACACAAACGTTACAAACTTCCAGGCTAAAATCTAACGGGAGGAATTCATGGAGTTCTGCATGATACATAATGGGCCACATTCCCTGCAACAAAATACTGAGCACATAAAGGAGCGTTCTGGTGGGTATTCACATCGACATAAATATGGTGCACAATTTATGTCTTGCGTCATTGTGCTGCACGCCCGTTAAACTGAGCGCGCCAGAAAAAAAACGTAGATTGGGCGCCACATTCATGAAGACCGTGCTCCAGTCTTCATTAATCTGGTGTATTACAGTGCGGCAAACTACACGTAGTCCCTCTCTACCTCACTAATAATAAATGTGGCCCAATAGGGGCAGCACGGTGGCTCAGTGGTTAGCATTTCAGCACGGTGGCTCAGTGGTTAGCATTACAGCATGGTGGCTCAGTGGTTAGCATTACAGCCTTGCAGCGCTGGGGTCCTGGGTTCAAGTCCCAGGGTCAACATCTGCAAAGAGTTTGTATGTTCACTAAGTGTTTGCGTGGGTTTCCTCTGGGTCCTCCGGTTTCCTCCCACACTCCAATACATACTAGTAGGTAGATTAGATTGTGAGTCCCATTGTGGACAGGGAACAATTTGGCAAACTCTGTGCAGCGCTGCGTAATCTGTGTGCGCTATATAAAGAATTATTATTTTAGGATGTGATATTTCTGGTCTACAAAGGACTGCAGTAATCACTTATACCACTAGGGGGTGCTATAGAATGTATAGAATGAGAGAAAGTGTTTTGCTACAGCACACCCTATGGCCGGGCGTGGTATTGCAATGATTTCTTTCACACAATTATATCCCATCTTTACAGTAGTCTGCAAGATATAACATCATTTATCCTCAACAGCATTTAATATTTCGTTCAAATACATCAAACATAGGCACAATTCAAAAAATAGACATCTAGTTGATAAAACAAACCATTTAATTCAACATAAAAACACACAAATAGGTAATGAGTGTAGGATGTGAAGGCCTGTAATAATCACTTTCGCCTCTAGGTGTCACTATAGAATATTACACAGGATTGAGTGAAGGTGAATTACTGCAGCACACCACATGGCCGGGCATGGTATTGCAATTTTTACTGATTGTCCCCAAAAAAATCTAATTATCAAAATATTACAATATGTGATAATTACATTCAGCAACTGAATTAAAAATTTTCTCTCCAACTCAGCTCCCTGTTTTTTTTTCCAGTCCAGGTTTAATGATTTTTTTTCTTAAAGTGACGGAGCGCAGCGCGGAGCACGAAGCATCTGTACTCCTCGGTAACCTGGTGAAGGTGACGCTTGACTGCAAACTGAATTTTCTTCACGCCGACTTTATTAAAGTTGATTTTTCTATTATTTTGATTTCGGGCACCATAGTAATGGCCACAATAGGTGATAGATGACAGGTTGCCATAGAAACTGCCACTTGGCACTTGACTGATGGAATAGGGCGGCAAATAAGTAACAGAACAGCAGAGCAAAAAACATCATAAATACAAGAAAGAGGAAACGCACATCTCTGCTGGGTGAGTAATGCGGGCCCAATAGTGTCACATGGCAGGAGTGCGACCCTGTGTAATTACATGTAGGATTCATTTAATGGTATAGAAGTTAAAAGAGCAACAAACAGCATTCCAAATAAACTAAAAGATATTCTATCCCCTGCAGAGAGATACTATATCTATTTTTAAAGCTTCCACACGACTATAACAAAAATGTATGCTTTTACTTATATTTCACTCTATGTACAATACCATACACAATGGTATTGTACAATAATACTGCCCCCTATGTACAAGAATATAACTACTATAATACTGCCCCCTATGTACAAGAATATAACTACTATAATACTGTCCCCTATGTACAAGATTATAACTACTATAATACTGCCCCCTATGTACAAGAATATAACTACTATAATACTGCTCCCCTATGTACAAGAATATAACTACTATAATACTTCACCTATGTACAAGAATATAACTACTATAATACTGCCCCCTATGTACAGGAATATAACTACTATAATACTGCCCCCTATGCACAAGAATATAACTACTATAATACAGCCCCCTATGTACAAGAATATAACTACTATAATACTGCCCACTATATAACTATTCTTGTCGCTTTCTACTAGGTGAAGTGTAATAATAATAAGCTTGTACAATGATATATAATATGGGATCTATGATAGCGGTGAGCGCGGCGGTTCTGCTCAGGTTGGGTTGAGATGGCGCCAGGAAAATCACACAGTAAATATTTAGCAGGACTTTTACATCAGGCGTCTAATCATAATCTGAGATCCTGTCGGAATTTTATGACATAATTGACATATAAATTGCAGCATTTTTTTCCCTAAAAGTTGGAAGGTTTTACAAAGCGCAGTGTCGCGGTGATGAGCTGCGGGCAACAAAGTTAAATGGAGCTGAATAATGTGGCGCTCCTGCGGCCCTGGCGCTTTATACTGTGTCTTCCCTCAAATGTCAAGGAGCAATAAATATCCGTCAAATTCGCAGGTTGGCGCAATAATGTAAATGTGCACAGGTGGTGTATGTGCCCATCACAACACATCTATTACACCGCAAAGATGCTTCCTCCATAATATCTGCTGAATTGTTGGATGAAAGCAGCACCCACAGACTGAAACGGTTCCCCTTATCCAAAAACACTGAAAATTGAACCCCCAAATTTGTGTTAACCCCTTAGCGTCAGGACCTGTGCCATCATAGAGCTCATTAACTAGTGAGGCAGCATGACAGGACTGTGCCATTGACTTCTAGGGGAGTCAGAGAAACCTGGAAGTAGGAGGGGTTAGTAGAACCTCCCCATTGTCAGGAAAGGGGCGGATCTTTCGGTAGGGATCTACATGCCAAGCTCAGTACCACCCACTTATCATATATAGAAAATTTAGATACATGTTCCAAAAACTACTGAGAAACTGAGATTATTTTTTTTCCATTTAATTTTTTCCTGCCTACATTTGTTCATCATATTGGGGCTTGTTTTTTGTGTTACAGCTTCTATTTGTTAATAGCACCATGTACTGTTTTATATAATGCATTAATTAAAATTATTTCAGGGAGAAATGTGAAAAAAAAAAAATCCTTCCATTTTTGTGTTTAGTTGTTACAGAAATCACTATGTGGTAAAAAGGACATGACTATTCGGATCAGTAAATTCTAGAAGAACCAAATTTCTAGAAATCGCCTTCAACTCTACTATTTCTAAAAATGAAAACAGAGATTTGATGTCACCTACAACTTATTTTTATATTTCCACTGATGGTGTTGTCTGGGGGCTTGTTTTTTTTTCATTTTAAGAGACAAACAAGGGCTTGGTTTTTGTGTAACAGCTTCTAATTCTTAACGGCACCCTGTACGGTTTAATTTACTGTATCAAAATCTTTTTTTTGGGGGGGGGGGTGGAATTTGAACAAAAAAAATCAATCCCGCCTTTGTTGTTTGGTCTAAAGAATTTACTATGTGTTAAAAAATCATCATGAATCACTAGGATCAATAAGTTCTAGTAGCACCAAATTTTCCCGAAACCTCCTTCTATTTCTAAAAATTAAGACACTGATTTTATGTCACAAATAACTTATTTTTATATTTTACAGTGCTTTCTGGGGGCTTGTTTTTAGTGGGTAAAGCTCTAGTTTTTATTGGTACCACTTTGAGATAAATTAACTATATTACTTTTTAATTTATTTAATTTGGGAAGGGGGGGGGGGGGGGGGGATGAGCCAAAAAACCCCCAATAATGATGTTTAGATTTGATTTTCCAATGTTAATCCTACATTAAGTAACTTTACATGGCATTTTAATACTGATAGTGCCAGTTTTACATTTTGACTATTTAAATTATCCCCTACAAATCATTAGTGAGAACAGGACCCACATTGATGGGGGTCCCATTCTTTTGATTGCTGTCGGAGCCTAACCAATTAGCTAGCTATCCCCTACCCTATGGATAGAAGTTTAACTTAAATAGTTGGAACTAAACTTTCCGTAGGTAAAAGGGGAAGCTTTGAATTCTTTTTACTATACATTTTTTTTGAATGTATACTTTAAGGGAGTGGCTTACTATTAAAGTGTAGAGGCAGAGCTTAAAGGGGTGGTCCAAGCTCAAGTATTTATGACACATCCAGGACAGAGGTGTGTCCTGGGTCTCTAATATGGGTCTCTATTGACCTCAATCTTTTTCGCTTCTGGTTGGACTGACCCCTTTCTCTCCATTTGAGTAAACAGCAGCACCAAAACTCCCTGCAATACTCCTATTATAGCATCACTTCTGAAGTAGACCTGAGGACCATCGAGGACGTGGCCGCCGTGATATCATGTAGTTAAGGGGTTAAGCAGACCAGACTTGTTGATATCAGGAGAGGTATAAGACATATGCGGCAGGAGGTCTCACGGGCAGAGATTTTTGTGGTCTTGTTTGAAGTTGGAAACACCTAGAGAGAATCTGCGGGTGTCATTCATAGAGCGAGGATGAATCATCTACATGGTGGATACGCGGCTTCGTTTGCACATCAGTGGCTTCTCGACGAGTGCTCGGCTTGTAGACACGTCCAGGCTCCGTAAAACCCCTGGACTGGTAATGTGTCCGACCCCTTACAAATGATGCCAAACACTGGTCTCATAGGAAACTATAGGATCTGCTTTATTTCCAGTTCCCCTCCGACAAAGTCCAAAAAACGGAGGGTCTCTCGAAAGCTTAGTAAAGTGGTGGACTACCCATCCTACCTCTGCAACACCGGACTGGCCAACCAGAATAATACAGGGCCTTTCGACCTGATTTAGGGTAACGGGCCCTAGAGGTTTGGTCTAGGACAATAATGGCAAACCTTTTAGAGACAGAGTGCCCAACTTACAACCAAAACCCACTTTTATGTCGCAATTTCAGCAGTAAACTATTGATCCCAGCTGTATCACAAGTTTCAATCGTATTGGCGTCCTGAGTTCACCAATACAATAGAAAGATGATGGAGAAATTAGGATTATAGCTTCCCTCCAGGGTCTCCTGAAAAGGAAGAATCAGGGGACCCAGAACAGGAGCTTCAACGATAATCCATCTCTATCCACACCTTCCCGCTTCTTGTCTAGTCCATTCTGTGTTGGGGTGAAGGCCTGGGTGCCCACAGAAAGTGCTCCGAGTGCCACCTCTGGCATCCGTGCCATAGGTTCGCCATCACTAGTCTAGGAAAACCCAATGTAGGAGTATAACCTAAGGCCCAGCCGAAATACTCCAAGGTCTACGATGACCTCTCCAGTGGAATGGCCAAAGGTATCTTCATAGAAGGAATTGGATGACCCTTCGCCCCTTCTAGGTCATATCATATGATTTATCCATAAAATAGTAAATTTATGAGCCAAAAAACCCCCAATAATGATGTTTAGATTTGATTTTCCAATGTTAATCCTACATTAAGTAACTTTACATGGCATTTTAATACTGATAGTGCCAGTTTTACATTTTGACTATTTAAATTATCCCCTACAATTCATTAGTGAGAACAGGACCCACATTGATGGCGGTCCCATTCTTTTGATTGCTGTCGGAGCCTAACCAATTAGCTAGCTATCCCCTACCCTATGGATAGAAGTTTAACTTAAATAGTTGGAACTAAACTTTCCGTAGGTAAAAGGGGAAGCTTTGAATTATTTTTACTATACATTTTTTTTAATGTATACTTTAAGGGCGTGGCTTACTATTAAAGTGTAGAGGCAGAGCTTAAAGGGGTGGTCCAATCTCAAGTATTTATGACATATCCAGGACAGAGTCCTGGGTCTCTAATATGGGTCCCTATTGACCTCAATCTTTTTCGCTTCTGGTTGGACTGACCCCGTTCTCTCCATTTGAGTCAACAGCAGCACCAAAACTCCCTGCAATACTCCTGTTATAGCATCACTTCTGAAGTAGACCCGAGGACCATCGAGGACGTGGCTGCCATGATTTCATGTAGTTAAGGGGTTAAGCAGACCAGACTTCTTAAAATTAGGAGAGGTATAAGACATATGCGGCAGGAGGTCTCGCGGGCAGAGATTTTTGTGGTCTTGTTTGAAGTTGGAAACACCTAGAGAGAATCTGCGGGTGTCATTCATAGAGCGAGGATGAATCATCTACATGGTGGATACGCGGCTTCATTTGCACATCAGTGGCTTCTCGACGAGTGCTCGGCTTGTAGACACGTCCAGGCTCCGCAAACCCCTGGACTGGTAATGTGTCCGACCCTGACAAATGATGCCAAACACTGGTCTCATAGGAAACTATAGGATCTGCTTTATTTCCAGTTCCCCACCGACAAAAAAAACGGAGGGTCTCTCGAAAGCTTAGTAAAGTGGTGGACTACCCATCCTACCCATGCAACACCGGACTGGCCAACCAGAATAATACAGGGCCCTTCGCCCTGATTTAGGGTAACGGGCCCTGGAGGTTTGGTCTAGGGCAGTGATGGTGAACCTTTTAGAGACAGAGTGCCCAACTTACAACCAAAACCCACTTTTATGTCGCAATTTGAGCAGTAACCTATTGATCCCTGCTGTATCACAAGTTTCAATCGTATTGGCGTCCTGAGTTCACCAATACAATAGAAAGAAGATGGAGAAATTAGGATTATAGCTTCCTTCCAGGGTCCCCTGAAAAGGAAGAATCAGGGGACCCAGAGCAGGAGCTTCAACGATAATCCATCTCTATCCACACCTTCTCGCTTGTTGTCTAGTCCATTCTGTGTTGGGGTGAAGGCCTGGGTGCCAACAGAAAGTGCTCCGAGTGCCACCTCTGGCATCCGTGCCATAGGTTCGCCAGCACTAGTCTAGGAAAACCTAATGTAGGAGTATAACCTAAGGCCCAGCCGAAGATGACCTCTCCAGTGGAATGGCCAAAGGTATCTTCATAGAAGGAATTGGATGACCCTTCCCCCTTCTAGGTCATATCATATGATTTATCCATAAAATAGTAAATTTGAAGCACCAGAGATCCTCGGCGCCGATTTTGCACTTGGAGAGAGCATTGACCTGTGGATATAGACCCCCGCAGTCTCCCGTAGGCGCAGCGCCCGTCATTCCATAACCTTGTAGTGTAAGCAGCTTGGCGTCTTTATAATCAGATTAACTTTCTTCATTTAATCAATTCTGAATCTGAACTCATGTGTCAGATTTTCCCCCGTCCAAACAATCTACGGCGCCATTATTTATGACCCCGAGCGTGTGACATTCACAGTTAACCCTTAGATTTTCCCACAGGCAGAGGGTAATAGTGACTTTGTATATGTTAAGGTTACTACCTCTCCTCTGTATAAGGACATCATGCTGCCCCCCTGTTGGAGGGTGGAATTTGTATCTATCCCTTTAACGTTGAAGGAATTTTCTAAATTTATATAAACCGTAACTGTTACAAAAGTTCTGCAACGTTGTCACTAAACAAAATGGAGGAAGTGGCATTTTCCAATAGATCCATCCAATATATGGGACTGGTTTGGCCAATCCTAAAAGGGATTTTCCCACTGAAATGTCTGATGCCCTATCACAAGGATATAGGATAAATATCTGAATGCTGGGAGTTTTCTCTTTAGGCAGAATGTTATAGAGCAGGAGGAGCTAAACAAATTGTACAAAGTATCCTATCTGCAGGCAGCATGTTATAGAGCAGGTGGAGCTGAGCTGATTGTACATAGTGTCCTATCTGCAGGCAGCATTTTAAAAAGCAGGAGGAGCTTTACAAATTGTACATAGTGTCCTATCTGCAGGCAGCATATTATAGAGAAGGAGGAGCTGTGCAGATTGTACATAGTGTCCTATGTGCAGGCAGCATGTTATAGAGAAAGAGGAGTTGAGCATATTGTACATAGTGTCCTATCTGCAGGCAGCATGTTATAAAGCAGGAGGAGTTGTTCAGATTGTACATAGTGTCCTATCTGCTGGTAGCATGTTATAGAGCAGGAGGAGCTGAGCATATTGTACATAGTGTCCTATCTGCAGTCACCAGGTTATAGGGCAGGAGGAGCTGAGCAGATTGTACATAGTGTCCCATCTGCAGGCAGCATGTTATAGAGGAGGAAGAGAAGAGCAGATTGTACATAGTGTCCTATCTGCAGGCAGCATGTTATAAATCAGGAGGAGCTAAGCAGATTGTACATAGTGTCCTATCTGCAGGCAGCATGTTATAGAGCAGGAGGAGCTGAGCAGATTGTATATAGTGTCCTATAAGCAAGCAGTATGTTATAGAGCAGGAGGAGCTGAGCAGATTGTACATAGTGTCCTATCTGCAGGCAGCATGTTATAAAGCAGGAGGAGCTAAGCAGATTGTACATAGTGTCCTATCTGCAGGCAGCATGTTATAGAGCAGGAGCAGCTGAGCAGATTGTACATAGTGTCCTATCTGCAGGCAGCATGTTATAGAGCAGGAGTAGCTGAGCATATTATACATATTGTCCTATCTGCAGGCAGCATGTTATAAAGCAGGAGGAGCTTAGCAGATTGTACATAGTGTCCTATCTGCAGGCAGCATGTTATAGAGCAGGAGGAGATGAACAAGTTGTAAATAGTGTCCTATCTGCAGGCATCATGTTATAGAGCAGGAGTAGCTGAACAAATTGTACATAGCGTCCTACCTGCAGGCAGCATGTTATAGAGCAGGAGGGGCTGAGCAGGTTGTACATAGTTCCCTGTCTGCAGGCAGCATGCTATCGAGCAGGAGGAGCTCCATGCAAGGCCTATTCTCTTCTATGGGGATTCCAGTCATCCTTTGCAGTCACATACTGGTGAAGTGAGTGCTAGTCAGACATGAGCAGTGCAGAGCTCCATTCACCTCCAGTGTCTACAGTAGGAAAACTCCTTTAACCCCCTGCCGGTTGCTGAATAAGGATAACGGGGTGAGACCCTGGCACATGGGGACGTGTAGCTGCCATTGTCTTGTACCAGGGATGCGCCAGGCTGTACCTATCTGGAATCCGTGAATACAGGAGACGGATTCTTCGCTCTTGCTACGTGAAGCAGAAAAACAACAATGTAAAAGCTGTTGTTGTCATCCAGCAGCGCGTGCGACTAAATATAAAACACTAATTACCACATTAACACATTTCACCCAACCAGAAAATAATACATTGAATAAATACCGGTGTGTGACTACCGCCTGACCGCACAGGTCCTCCCAGCATATGTGCACAGCTGCTGACAGGTATACGCTATATACACTGGGGAAAAGAGGGGGCTCAACACTCAAAGAATCCAGGCCTGTAAGGGTTAAAATTCAGCAGAGATGTAAATTAATAAGATGAAATCTATAGCAGATCTACTACCTTAAAACTAAATCTCAAACTCCTCAGTCACTATGTACAATGTGCTCAGCTGCTGCTGCTCTATAACATGCTACCTGCAGATAGGACACTATGTAAAATGTGCTCAGCTGCTGCTGCTCTATAACATGCTGCCTGCAGATAGG
>CM033647.1:159489724-159559165 GCA_019512145.1 Engystomops pustulosus | reverse complement strand
CTGCTCAGCTTCTCCTGCTCTATAACATGCTGCCTGCAGATAGGACATTATGTAGAACTTTCTTAGCTCCTCCTTCTCTATAACATGCTGCCTGCATATAGGACACTGTGTAGAAGTTTCTCATTTCCTCCTGCTCTATAACATGCCGCCTGCAGGTCGGAAACTGACTACAAGAAACCCAAAGAACATACAAATTCTAGGATGAGGTCGGATTTACAACCCAGAATCTGTAAACTAGCTGCAGTAACCAGGGAGATGTAGGAGTTAAATCCGTATAATAATGAGGAGCAGAAAATAAAATTGCGGCGGTCCTGAATGTGCGCGGTGCCGAGCCGCATCTGTTGCCTCCAATTCACTTGACACGAGACTTTGGAGAATCGGGGGCCGCTGCCTGTTATTTATGGTGTAAGAGCAGATTATTGTAGTGCAGATCATTTACTAAATGAGTCTGGGGACTCGTCGCGGGGAAGGCAGCGAAATAATGCAGATTTCTATTACTTCACATGTAAAAAGGTCGACGATTAAAGCTCAGAGAAAACAGAGTGAACTACTTAAGCACTTAGGGAGCGCGGAATGAATTCAAACGGCCGTACAAATAAAACACGCAGCTTTATGTGCGACTAGAGACTCACCGCATTGATAAAAGTACACAGCTTCACTCCTGTACTTCTAACACCAGGCGGGGGAGGAAAGGAGACACTACAATGTACAGAGGAAGCAGCCACAGCAACCCCCAGCCCAAGGACATACCTGTACTACTACACCCAACATTGCACTGTGTACTTACATGACTACACTCACTATTCTGCTGCTGGTGCAGTCACTGTGTACATACATGACATTACTTATCCTGTACTGATCCTGAGTTACATCCTGTATTATACCCCAGAGCTGCACTCACTATTCTGCTGCTGGTGCAGTCACTGTGTACATACATGACATTACTTATCCTGTACTGATCCTGAGTTACATCCTGTATTATACTCCAGAGCTGCACTCACTATTCTGCTGCTGGTGCAGTCACTGTGTACATACATGACATTACTTATCCTGTACTGATCCTGAGTTACATTCTGTATTATACCCCAGAGCTGCACTCACTATTCTGCTGCTGGTGCAGTCACTGTGTACATACATGACATTACTTATCCTGTACTGATCCTGAGTTACATCCTGTATTATATTCCAGAGCTGCACTCACTATTCTGCTGCTGGTGCAGTCACTGTGTACATACATGACATTACATATTCTGAACATTCTTTATACAATGTATCCAGGGGCCTGTCGTTGAGGAGTTCCCTTTAAGCAATCCCTTCACATCCAGCCTATTTTCCACCGTATCACCCAATCTCTACTCACTTGTTGCAGTCCACGTGGATGAGAACATGGGAGCCGCTGACTGTCAGGGCGATTTTGTGCCACTGCCCATCTGCCAGGCGGTAGGGAAACGCTTCTGTTCTTGATTTTCCATTAAATCTGTAGTGGTATCTGATTTCATCCCTTAAACCGCTGCTTTCCAGTTCAAAGAAGCTGCAAGAAAACAGAAGGAGGTGAGAGAGTGTCTCCAGGTAGCAGTAAAGTGCTCGGGCACGGGGCGGGAAGGGCTTTGGAGTGCGCCCATCTGCTATCAGCAGTACTACACTGCCTCTCACATGGGAACATTAGCTTTCTGCAGAATTTCTTATGAGCTCCGGTACAGAGAAGAGTCTGAGACTCAACTTTCTCAAGAACTATAACCTAGATCCTCACCACTCCTTCCATTAGTCTGCAGAGAAGAGAGTGCACTCCATTAGTATGCCCGCTATCAATGCTATTACTGTGGCTAAGCTGCAGTACCACAAGCAACCTGCGGACATGGGTGGCGCTGTTTATGGAATAAAGCTCACCATGTTTTTCTAGTGTCTTAACGGGAGTCTTGGTACTCGGTGCTGCTGAATGAAGACAACTCTGTAAAGGTTGTTACGATCCCCCCCCAGCAAGAAGCTTATTTGGATAAAGGCAGAAACTGCATTTTTTTTTTAATAAAATGAGACATAACAGACCCAAAACTTCTCACAAGTGCAGTTTACTAGAGTTGTCTCTGTGAGATGAATCAGCAAAAAATACCAAATCACTCTTCAGTGAATACAATGTATCAATGCAAGCAAAACATGATTGTGTCTCTGTGGTAACAGACTACAAACAATCTCAGTGTAGTCAGATCCTTCAGTCTTATTCTTTTTCCGGACTCTCAGGAAAGAGATGGCACATGACTGCAGTTAGGGTTTGTTTGTAGTTTGTAACCCGAGAGCCACATAGTTTGGGATAGAAACTGCAGACACAAAACGATTGGGGGTGTTTAAAAGAAACCATTTGCAAGGTTCACAGTTTGAAAGGCGAAGAATCATTCTTCGCCTGCAGGGGTATCTCCATGGTAACAGACTACAAACAATTTGTGTAGTCAGATCCTACAGACATGTTTCACATTAATCTGCTGTTACACATGTACACGTGAACCAATCTCTCTCCCGTTCCTATCATTTGCTACATTGGGGCAGATTTATCAAGTGTCTGAAAGTCAGAATATTTCCAATTGCCCATGGCAACCAATCACAGCTCCCCTTTAAAATATTCATGAGCACTGGTGAAATGAAAGCTGAGCTGTGATTGGTTGCCATGGGCAACTGGAAATATTCTGACTTTCAGACTGCTTGATAAATCTGCCCCATTGTATCAATGTAAGCAAAATGTATCAGCCTGCTGAGATCTCACCATGGTTACAGACTACAAACAATTTCAGTGTAGTCAGATCCTACATTTATGTTTTACATTATTCTTCTGTTACACATGAACCAATCTCTCTCCCCCGTTCCTATAATTTGCTACATTGTATCAATGTAAGCAAAATGTATTAGCCTGCTGATGTATTTCCATGGTAACAGACTACAAACAATTCCTGTGTAGTCAGACCCTACAGTCATGTTTTACATTATTCTTCTCACACTTTTGTCTTTCAGGAAGGGAGTGACACCTGACTACAGGAGCTGACTTCACAGGGTCTGTTTGTAGACGTTGGGGCACATTTACTAAGAGTCCTGCGGCCGCGATTCCGTCAGGTTTTCCCGAATATTTCCGATTTGCGCCATTTTGCGCTGAATTTCCCCGGGTTGTGGCGCACCTGATCGGATTTTGGTGCATCAGCGCCACGACAGAGATCGGGGGCGTGGCCATAGGATAACCCGACGGATTCGGACAAACTGCGGAATGTAAAAAAAGAATTGTGTCACTCACCTGCACCAGGAAGAAGCAGATGAACTCCGGCGGACCTCGGCGCAGCAGCGACACCTGCTGCATATGGGGCGCACGACCTTAGTGAATCCCGGCAGACCCAAAATGGTCAAAGATTTTTAAAGAGAACCATTAACAGAGTCACTTATTTTAGGTGTTTGGACACAATAAGAGTATACTAGGTTCCTAATGGTGCAGTGTGACATATATACACCCCCACATCACACCCTGACGCAGGTCCGCTTCTCCTGCTTACATTTCATCATGTTGAGCGCGTTGCTGCAGGCATCGCCGCATCCTCCACATCCAGCCCCAGATTAAAATATTTACTGAGTTTCTTCAGGAACACCTTTTATTTTAAACAATTCAGCCAGGACGCGGAGATCTATGGAGCGCCTTTGTTACTTGGCAGTGGCCAATAATTCAGGAGTGATTTCCCCCAGGCATGTAGGCACAAATATCTGCAGCATCCATCAAGCTCTCGGCTGAACGCAGCGCTCGGATGCCGCTGCTCGACCTGTGACATTTACAGCTTTACCACTGAAGCACATTTCCGCTCCGCAGATGTGACACACTACGACAGTATAAAGCACGGGTATAACTCAGAGACGGACCCCGAGCCAATGGATGGCATGAATATACAGCGGGCATAAAACCCTGCCACCGATTTACAGGCGCAGACGCCGCCACAATGAGGGTTATTTACTGACTCCTAATAGCACAGATGTACACTAATTACAAACTAAATCCATCCAGACTGCTCCGTATAATAACTCCTCCAATACTTTCACTAGTCCCCAGCTGTAGTTTCCAATCCTGATCCCCAGAGCAGCGCTCCACACTCGCACAAACACCTTCATTTCTCCTTGGCATATTTGCACAGTTCTGAACTTGCCAGGACAGTCCCTGGATGAGAAAGGGTGTGTCTTAAAGGGAAATTTTGACTACATAAAGCTCCAGGGCATGTTAGATATTATCCCTGGAGATCTGTGTAGTCAGACCTTTGTGTATGTTGTAAGAAGTGGCAGGACTGTGAAACGTGAAGTTATATTCCAGCTCTGTGGCTCTTACAATGGCTCTGGGAAGGTCTTACACCCTGAAGAGCTTTCTGCTCTCTGCACCGAGCAGCTCGACAGCCCCTCCCCTCTGCTACAAGAAGGAAATGTATCAGAATTTTGATTGGATACACTTAGAGCAGAGGGGAGGGGCTGTGGAACAGTTCTATGCAAAGAGCAGAAAGCTCTTCAGGCTGGAAGAACATGTGAGAACCCTCGTAGTAGCTCAAACCTGAATTAGAAATTCACTTTTTACAGTCCTGATGCTACATACAACACACACAATGGTATGGTGACACAGCACCCCATGGTCTATTACTAATACTGGCTGCAGATTATTATGGCCAAAAGTGATGACAGATTCCCTTTGAGTCCTGTTCATTAATAGAGTAGGGTGGGCACAGAGGTCAGGACTTTAACACCCCCATATATATATGTATATACATCCCTATATTATCAATTCCCAAATCTGTGGACATGACCCAGTGAAGAAATGTGTCATGGATTTCCAACCGAGAGTGGGTGTCCCTGGCAGGCTCAAGGACAGCCCAAGGTTAAACCCGAGGGGAGGGACTGAAATACACATAAACTTACAATTTGGTATGTATACCTAACATTTTAAAGGGGTTGTCTAATACTAGTCAAAAAAAAGAGACCTCACTGATCACAGTCTCTTCAATTCCTACAAAGTATACTGCTATGGAAAGTACAGTGGCTGTGCTTGGTATGACAACTCATTTAATTGGGATGGAAAAGGCTACATTGCTGATGTATGTGTGGTCCATGGCCACACACATTAGGCAGCAGATCAATGAGTGTGTAGGATACCGGACCCCAACTCAGTTTCATCTCCTACCCTAAAGAAAACATTCAAAAATAGTTGTGCACACCTTGTGCGCACCACAGCGTGCATTACTTGATGCGCATGCTCCAAACCTGTTGATTTTGGTGTTACTGGCCAATCGTCAGAAAGATCTGCCCAATCTTGTGTTTTGAGGGACCTACATTTCAGCAGCATTTCCCCCCTCCCATAGCAAACACATGCACAAGAGGCTGAGCGTGCATGTGTACAGGGTTGTCTAGAGGGATACTCCTCAGCCAGACTCTCCGGTATCTAAGGCTCAGTCTACAGCTGGAGGGGTCCGTGCCCGCTGAGCCGTCAAATGAGACGAACAGGAGCCTGTGCTGAAAATCAAAGTAAATGAGTTTCGGCGTGTGCCATGAAGACACCGGAGACATCCCTCCAACCAGAAAGTGATGTCATTATCCGGCGTGTCACCGCAATCCCACACAATGATCCGGCCGCTGTCATCCCACATTTATCAAGCCTCATCCTACAGATTCCCTCAACCACCACCGACATTTCTCATGTTTTTCAACAAGGGCCATCAGTAGCCGGAGTAAAAAGACAAAAACAATAGCTCCATGATTACAATGGTGGAGCAGGAAGCCGTCACTATTCACCCTGTGGGTTATTATACAGTATGGGGGGCTACTAGGGGGCAATATGCCACATAGGGGCTACAATGGGAGCGTTATTATACTCTGCTAGGCCACTAAGGAGTATTATGTGGTGCTACACCACAGGAGGTTATTAGGTAGAGAATTTCACTTACTATCTATAATTTTTTGTGATGCCACAACTTTTATCTTCCTCCATTCCACTTTCTGGATGTTGGGATAATATGCCTTAAAAGGGGTCTACCACCTCTACCAAGCACCATAATCGACTATCAGCATGTTGTAGAGAAATGCACGGTGATTCCCAGTTTAATCCATATGCAAATGAGGCAGTTGGTGCACTCGGGACATTTCCTTAGCACCTGGAGCACAGTTATTCCTGCCCTGATCACTTCCCTCTCCTCCCAGTATTATATCATCCTTCTCACAAGACAAATCCTGCTCCAAATGCTTATCTGATGGAAACTGCAGTGGTCCAGGCAGGAATTTCAGCGCTCCCGAGGACACACTTTGGGGGCACCAATTGCCTCATTAGCATATGGATTAAAATGAGAATTTCTCAGAAACAGCTAGAAAAGATATTTCAAAAACTTATTGCATTTATCTACAACATGCTGGCAGCAGATGACAATGACGGGGGACCCAGTAGGTTCCCTTTAAGGTTCTATGCAGTAATCTTTGGTTTTGACACACAGACTCATGGTAATCTGTGATCATATACATGCAATGCATCAAAACCCATAGCACCATGTAGGATGGTGCCCATCATTCTATCATTTTGGACTCTCGGTCTCCGGAGACATTAAGGATTATATTCGATGAGTCTGTCACTTTAAGAAGCAGTCATCTGCTGAACAATGTAACCATTTATAATCTCATTATGAACATTCTTTATGAAGACGAGGAGTAAGAAACATCTGTTCCTTCAAGGATATAGATCCTAATCATAAAGAATGAGCGACGGGGAATCTACAGGAGGAGAAGAAGTTTCCATCCGTGGAGGTTCAGATCTACACATCAAAACAGAGGAAATATCAAGTGGAAAATCTTGGCATGGATGAATATTTCTACATCCCCGCGGCAGGCAGCTGGCGACAACACACAGCGCCCCTCACCCGCTCTGAATAAACAAAACTAAAACAATTGGATAGCCAACAAATAAGACAGGGGATAGCCGACAAACACAACAAGAGTAGCCAACAAACACGACAAGCTACAACCAACGTACCCGACAAGGGATGTGATGTCATCTCCTATACTGGAGGAGGAGTGATGTCATCTCCTATAGTGGAGGAGGAGTGATGTAATCTCCTATAGTGGAGGAGGAGTGATGTCATCTCCTATACTGGAGGAGGAGTGATGTCATCCCCTATACTGGAGGAGGAGTGATGTCATCCCCTATACTGGAGGAACAGTGATGTCAGTGATGAAAGCTGATCTCTGATTGGTTGCCATGAGCAACTACAACAGTTCTGCTCCCAGACACATCCGATAAATCCCCTTATTAGAATCTATATTCACCTTAGAGTCTTCCCAATGTGTGTACAAGTTGGGGTGGTTTTCATGGGGGCCCTCATACAAGTTTATGGAACTTTCTAGAACATCCCTGGCAAGGGAAATTCTGGAATCAGCACTGTATGTAGCAGAGCTGAATACGATGATACAGCCACCGCCTGACAGCTGCTAGACATAAAATACTGATTGAAAAAGTTATCTACTGTACAGCAAACCAGGGGTTAAATGGTCAGGCCGCGGTTAATTCGCCACCAGCTGGCTGCCATCGTTTAATAAAGAGGGTGATGGATGCGCGGAGCACCCTGCACCGCCGACACCAGGTGCACCCTACACGACTTTCTCACCTTGATGAATGGGTCCAATTTCTCCAATGTAACTATTAGGACGGGCATTGATCTTCATTTGCCAATACCAGACGCTCAGGCCAAATCCACAGAGGAGCGCAGCGCCCCCTCCCCATCCCCCGCTCCTTCCCTCTACCAAATTGAGACTTTTCCTTGCAAAGAAGTTTCTCTCTGCTGTGAGATGGGAGTCATTTACAAGGCGTGAAAGTAAAACGGAACATATGTACGGGTAATTTACCAGGCGTTAGCAAATGTTAATACCGCCATGTAGAGGAGGGGTGTTCCAAAATCCCCATCAAAGCTCATCACAAAGACAGTAAATTATCCCAGCAGCAATTACATGGAGGAAAGTGGTTCTCAGCATAAGGAGAGAAGAGCAAGGAGCAAAGACGCCCCGGGGAGGACACCACCATCATACTACACACAACATTACTGATCCGGTATTATACTCCAGAGCTGCACTCACTATTCTGCTGCTGGTTCAGTCACTGTATACATACATGACATTACTTATCCTGTACTGATCCTGAGTTACATCCTGTATTATACTCCAGAGCTGCACTCACTATTCTGCTGCTGGTGCAGTCACTGTGTACATACATGACATTACTTATCCTGTACTGATCCTGAGTTACATCCTGTATTATACTCCAGAGCTGCACTCACTATTCTGCTGGTTCTGTGTGCATACATGACTGATCCTGTATTACAGACAATGGGGAGGGGCTTTATACATCTGTGAATACTTGTAGATTTTGGATAGTCTCCTGATGATGATATAATATCCATAAAGCCTTAGTAATAATCTGGCACCAGTAATAAAACACAAATCATCACATCTGTCACATTCTTAACTCGGTGGGTAAAGAGTCCCCTGCGAGTTCTTGTGAGGTTATGGGGGCTCCCCGCAGAGCGCCATCTGTCACCCACCATTTGACAGCCTCCGATAGATCATCAGAAACATTTCCAGTCAATTATAAGTGAACTCTCTTCCTATTCCTATTTGTCGGACTATTCTGGATTTGCGTAGCTGTGACAGGTATTTAACAGGTGTCTGCATTGTGTCGCATGCGATCGGATTTTGGCGCTGGTTTTCATGCAACGGAAATTGGGGGGCGGGCCGTCGGTCGATCCAACTGATTCGGACTGAGCGCGGGATTTAATTTTCAAATTGTGTCGCAAGACAATGCACTTACATGCACCGGGAAGAAGAAGGTGAACCCCGCGGACCTGACATCATTCTTTAGCCATTAGACACTGTGGGGCGGTATAAGTACTATATATTACAGCTATAATGCAGCAGGCGGTATAATTTGTCAAATTTTGGCAGTATTTTTAGAGGTGTTTATGGGAGTATTTTCATAAAATGTCATAGACAAACATTAATGTTAATGCCCATCAATACTATAAGTAAATCTTAAAGGGGTTTTTAAAGGGGTTTTCCCATTTCAGCAAGTAATTAATATTTATTGAATAATGAAAAGTTATACAAATACAGGGTTTTCTAGATCTCTGCTTGCTGTCATTGTATGGAAAGCTACAATGCTTACTTCCAGTGGATAGAAGCCTGACCATGGTCACACAGGTGCACGGCTCGTTATATCACACAACTCTGATTACGCTCTGTGATATAACGAGCCGTGCACCTGAGTGATATAACGAGCCGTGCACCTGAGTGATATAACGAGCCGTGCACCTGAGTGATATAACGAGCCGTGCACCTGATGTCATCTCCTATAGTGCAGGAGGAGTGATGTCATCTCCTATAGTGGAGGAGGAGTGATGTCATCTCCTATACTGGAGGAGGAGTGATGTCATCTCCTATACTGGAGGAGGAGTGATGTCATCCCCTATACTGGAGGAGGAGTGATGTCATCTCCTATACTGGAGGAACAGTGATGTCACTGATGAAAGCTGATCTCTGATTGGTTGCCATTAGCAACTACAACAGTTCTGCTCCCAGACACATCCGATAAATCCCCTTATCAGAATCTACATTCCCCTTAGTGTCTTCCCAATGTGTGTACAGGTTGGGGGGGTTTCCATGGGGGTCCTCATACAAGTTATGGATCTTTCTAGAACATCCCAGGCCACCGCCTGACAGCAGCTAGACATAAAATACTGATTGCGAAAGTTATCTACTGTACAGCAAACCAGGGGTTAAATGGTCAGGCCGCGGTTAATTCGCCACCAGCTGGCTGCCATCGTTTAATAAAGAAGGTGATGGATGCGCAAAGCACCCTGCGCCGCCGACACCAGGTGCACCCTACACGACTTTCTCACCTTGATGAATGGGACCAATTTCTCCAATGTAACCATTAGGACGGGCATTGATCTTCATTTGCCAATACCAGACGCTCAGACCAAATCCACAGAGGAGCGCAGCGCCCCCTCCCCAGCCCCCGCTCCTTCCCTCTACCAAACTGAGACTTTTCCTTGCAAAGAAGTTTCTCTCTGCTGTGAGATGGGAGTCATTTACAAGGCGTGAAAGTAAAACGGAACATATGTACGGGTAATTTACCAGGCGTTAGCAAATGTTAATACCGCCATGTAGAGGGGGGGGGGTGTTCCAAAATCCCCATCAAAGCTCATCACAAAGACAGTAAATTATCCCAGCAGCAATTACATGGAGGAAAGTGGTTCTAAGCATAAGGAGGGAAGAGCAAGGAGCAAAGACGCCCCGGAGAGGACACCACCATACTACACACAACATTACTGATCCGGTATTATACTCCAGAGCTGCACTCACTATTCTGCTGCTGGTGCAGTCACTGTGTACATACATGACATTACTTATCCTGTACTGATCCTGAGTTACATCCTGTATTATACCCCAGAGCTGCACTCACTATTCTGCTGGTGCTTCGTGCATACATGACTGATCCTGTATTACAGACAAAGGGGAGGGCCTTTATACATCTGTGAATACTTGTAGATTTTGGATAGTCTCCTGATGATGATATAATATCCATAAAGCCTTAGTAAAAATCTGGCACCATTAATATAACACGAATCATCACATCTGTCACATTCTTAACTCTGTGGGTAAAGGGTCCCCCGCGAGTTCTTGTGAGGTTATGGGGGCTCCCCGCAGAGCGCCATCTGTCACCTACCACTTGACAGCCTCCAATAGATCATCAGAAACATTTCCAGTCAATTATAAGTGATCTCTCTTCCTATTCCTCACTGCACAGAAGCCGCTCACCAGGGATGACACACGTCCTGCACTACCACTTCTCACCACCAGGTGATAAAGATCTCAAAAGGCCCATCCTATCATTCCCATTTCAGTGTCAGTCTTTACTGCATTTCTAGAATTTTATTCATTATTTAGAAAGCTGAACACTACGCCCTCGCCAGATAGAGGTGATGCGCCCGCCGCTTCTATAAAGGGTATGAAATAGTAATGAGAATCCCAGACTACTGCACCACAGGAGCCTACACTGCAAATACAACGTCCACAGGTGCATCGTCAGCCGTCTGAGAGCTTAACCAGGTACAATACAAGGCACAATTACGGTAAAACTGACCGAATAAAGTTATCCGGTAGTGTAACGGATAATGGAGGCGATCGGTTTAGTGTCCGATTTAACTTGTTGCATGGTCTTCGTTATGATTTGTGCACCATGTGCGGCATGAGAAAGCCATAATCTGGAAACTGATTACTCAGTAACACACGATGGGGCTTATTCACTAAAGGTGGCGGATCGCACATTTGTTGGACTATTCTGGATTTGCGCAGCTCTGACAGGTATTTAACAGGGGTCTGCGCTGGGAATTTGTCGCACGCGATCGGATGGTGCCAATTGTGCGCTGCTTTCATGCGACACAAATCAGGGGGCGGGCTGTCGGACGATCCGTCTGTTTCGGACTGAGCGCGGGATTGAAATTTCAAATTGTGTCGCAGGATGAAGCACTTTCATGCACCAGGAAGAAGAAGGTGAACCCCGGTGGACCTGACATCATGGGGGACATTAATCATAGTGGGGTCTCAGGTTCGCCTGTTTTTGCGCCTGGTTTGCTCTTCTTTTTGGCTCCTGATCTATGATGGATCTGGTTCTGCCTTAGTAAATGCACTTTGGAATTGTCGCATGTCCCATTCATTTGCGCCTAAATTAGCGCCAAATTTGGCGCAATTGTAAGATCTCATTTGTGAGCAATAATGAAAGGAGACTGAGAAAATGTGACAGAACGTTCAGGGCGTCATCTCTGCACAAAAACCTATCATTGTGATGTAACTGCAGGGACTAAAAGTTACAGAGATGGAAAAAAAAATAAATTCTTGCTTCAATGAGTCTTTTCCTTTGTTATTATAATGTCCAGTAATGGAGTCTGATAATATTCTCAGATCTGTACAATAAGACAATAATCACTCCCAGAGATGATCCCATAGACAATGATGAAGTCGTTACTGGAGAAATTTTACATTATAAAACTGCTCCAAAGTATTTTCCATGTTGAATAGAGGGAATTCTTCATTTGGGAACCTAAAATGTATTTTTTTAGTAATGAAAAGGGAAGTTTTTTGGAAGTGCTGCTGCTCAGAGGAGGGGCATTTCCTGCGCCTATTTTGTGCCTTTTTAGGCGCAAAATAGTGATAGATCCCGTGCAAACATCAACACGTATAGGACGCACTCACTATGTCAGATAAGGCGCAGGGACTCAGAACCACTAAGTGCAGAACTTTGCCGTGCGCCAGAAAATGCTGCATAAATGCGCCTAATTAACGAGTCTAACAGATTATGATTAATGCCCCCCCCATAAGTACTATATATTACAGCTATAATGCAGCAGGCGGTATAATTTGTCAAAATTTGGCAGTATTTTTACAGGTATTTATGGGAGTACCCAGTGCCATAGACAAACATATTAATGCCCATCAATGCTATCATTAAAACTTAAAGGGGTTTCCCATTTCATCAAGTAATTGAAATTGATTGAATAATGAAAAGTTATACAAATACACGGTTTTCTAGAGCTCTGCTTGCTGTCATTGTATAGAAAGCTTCTATGTTGACTTCCAGTGGATAGAAATCTGACCTGGTCACACAGGTGCACGGCTCGTTATATCACAGAGAGTAATCAGAGCTGTGTGATATTACGAGTTGCGCACCTGTGTGACAATGGTCAGATTTCTCTCCACTGGAAGTAAACATAGAAGTGTCCTATAGCAGCACAGCAAGCAGAGATCTAGAAAACCGCAAAGGAATTGATACAAAATGTATATTGGCAAATTTGGATTACTTTTTCTTAAACAAACAATATGAATTATTTGCTGAAAGTGGACGACCCCTTTAAGCCCTGCTAGGACTTTGCTCCACTTTTCTACCATTTATGGAAGTATTACATGTTTTTTTTGGAAACTTTTTGTAGAAATTTCTGTTTTCAGCTCAAATCCTCCCCCTTGTACCCCCTTCTGCACTTAGTACAGAATCGAGCCCAAATTACATATAGTTACAGAACAAAGCTCCGCTCTAAAAGCCGCCACTTTCGTGAGGACATTTTTATTTGATGAAAAGTGAACACGCAGGAACATTAGGAGAGTTTTCGCTGCTTTTCATCTAGATCACACGCTCAATCAACCCAAATCGCAGATGTAGGGCGCGATGTAACTACACTGACAAACATCACTCAGTTGGGCGAGGGCGCGCCAAATAATAGCAAAAAACATATGCCCTAGTGCGGGTAGCATGGGGCTTGGCTTCCAGGGTTTTTAGTGGGCCGCTGGGCGCACAGAGGCTTATGGGGCCCGACTCGAGGCGGGCATTCATAGAGGGCAGTAACAGTATACCATCCGTTGTCTTATATGCGAACTGGTACAATTGATGCACTGTGGAGTCCTGAGCTAGGGGGGCCGGGCCTTCAGAAGAACCCGGGGGGCTCGCAGGCACTTTGGCCCGGGTTGGTGCCGGCTTGCTGGGCGCGGCCTGTGTCCGTCTAGCTAACCAAATTAAAACGCACAAACCTAGTGGAAGAAAGAAATGGGTCATTAAATTGGGGTGGGCGGTTACTGGAACTATGCCCAAAAAAAAAAACATTGCAGGCCGGGGTTGACGGGGTCACACTATGTTATGTCAGCAGGAAGAATAGCAGGGGTGTAGCGGGGGTATTCACAGATGTGAGGCACAGAGAGCTAGGCGGGGTGGAGCTGTTGTGGGGGTCACAAGATGTATTCAGGCAGCATAGTCAGAGAATCAAGTAGCAATAGGACAAATGTGTCCCAGAGATGAAGACACAAGGAAGGGTCTCTGGCAATCCCCCATATCTGGAACATGATCAGTGACAGTGACGGTGACCTTGTAAACAATGTTGTGCCGGAATTTTCTATAATATATTGAGAATGAGCCATTCACTTGGATACAGGTGGGCAGTGTTGCACAGAAGACGAAGTTACAGGACTTCAACAATACATTGGCAGACAGTTGTTTCAGGATTGATGTGAAATGAATGTCTGAAGTGTTAGAGTGTTCAGGGATGTTTTGTTATCTCATGTTGGCAGAAATGTCAGACAGCACGGTGAGAGGTAAATGTTTACGTCAGTCCAGCGATGGGGGGGGGGGGGGGGGGTGAGCCATACCAACCTTGCATCCGTGTCGATAAGTGGGCCCCCGCGCACCTGTTGCAATCAAACAAATTGGTGTCAAACGTTGTGTGCTACGTGTTGTGGCTGGTTGGGCGCAGAAATTTGTGTTGTGGGGTCCGCTATTGTTTTGGGAGATTTAATGAAAGATTTCCAGGGTCACAGAGGTAACTCACACTCCCCATCATTGCCGAATCGTCAACAACTGGTGCCAGTACAATTCTGCGGTACGTTTGTTGCTGTTGGTTTTTTGTTTGCTGCGCAATTTTTTGTTTGTGCGCTTTTGTTTTGAATATACTGAACATAAAAATGAAAGTTCAAAAGTTCAAGCATGCCTCCACCCACATTACGGAATGCAACAAAACATGGTGTCACAACGTTGAGTTGCCACGTTGTGGCTAGTTGGTGCGCAAAAATTTGTTTTTGTGATGCTATAATTTTAAGGTATGTCAGAGGTTTGAGGTGTTAGGATGAACTGCGTAAACAAACCTAACTATGTGACATTCCAGCTGAGTTGATTCACGGGGCAGGCAGGGGTGAGCTAGGCAAACACATTGTTACTTTGGAGAGGAAATGAACTCTGATGACCTCTCTGCAAAAAAGTATGAATAATTAAAAATGATAGCGTGCATTCAAACGAAAAATTTTTGGCTGCGACGCCAAACGCAGGCACAAACGTAGATGACTAAACGCTTACAGCGGCAAGTTTTGGGTGATCGGTATGTGAGGGGGGCTGGCTGAACTTTGAAGGCTTTCATTTGGTTGTTCAATCTTATTGTCAAAAACAACAGGCAAGCACAACAAAAATTTGAGCAGGCACAAACGCATGCAAGCAAATGTAGCAGAATTGTTCGTAGCAGGGATGGTCCCAGTGTTGTTTCATTGGGGGGGGCAATGTGGGGGGGGCGGTTGAGCCTCTGATGACCTCTGCGAACTTCATTAAAATGTCTTAAATAAGCGATAGCGCAACAAATGAAAATTTGCTGGCTGGCAGCAAATCCAGCAAAGTCAACGTAGCACAGAACCGTTGTACCACTCATTTTGTTTGAATTTGATATAATGGAAGTGTGGGGGGCCAGTCACTCACGAGTACAACCTTCCCATAGCACCCCAGCAGCCATCAGCGCCATTGGCTTGTCTAGTGCGGCCATGACTGTCTCATCATGGGTTACCATTATGAGAGCGTCTGTGAGGTGAACAGGGATGCACCCAGCAGCCACAGATCACAGCACAGCGTAAGCAAATCGCTCTGCGCTGTGAAAACAGCCGAGCACAGTCACGCAATAGAGGGAGGCAGGCGATGCTAAGTAGGATCCGCGGCGATATCTGAGCTCTGCGGCGGGAAAACTGGCAGCTCCAACCAATTCAGATTTTTTATTTAGAAAAAACTTAACAATAGTTCAAATCAGTGAAATACAAGCGGATCCAGGCACGGCGGAATTTCAATTACAATTAAATCATGCTCTTTGAATTTTAAGTTGCATAGGGAATGTATAACCATTAATTTAGAAGTAAAATGAAGCCGCTGCGTGTGCCACACGTCCCGCCTCCAGAGATCGGTCGGCAATCTGGGGGGCTCGACTGACCCGCTGAGACCAATATTTTGGGCCCACTATGCCCAGATCTAATAGACAGAGATGTAAGCAGTTAAAAGGGAAAGCCTGTCACAGATTTGATCCCCTTTAAACGTGATATAAGCCAAGGTAGCCTTAATTGTTACACAAGAAATCTAAAGTAAAAAAAAAAGGGATAACAAAAAGGAATCGCTATTGTACTTGAGTGATAAGCGCTAAGGTGTGGAATGCATTGGTGCCGACGGCGCATGGCCTCACTCCGCTATATAGCTGGCATGGCCATGCCCAAAGTATATAGTGCGCTCTCCTGCTCTTATTATAGCCAGCCAATGCCCCCTTGTATACTTAGCCAGTCTGTACCACCTTAGTATAATATCCGACGTTCCGCCCCTAGTATATAGAGCCAGCCTGTGGCCCCTAGTATAACAGGCCAGGCCTGTGCCCCCCTGAGTATCGCAGCCAGGGCTCATTTCCCTCAACCAATCAAACCCTAGTATATAGCCAGTAGCAAACCTGTCCCCAGTAATATAGTCCAGTGCTGTGCCCCCTAGTATATAGCCAGGCCAGTGACTCCCTAGTAGTAGCCAAGCGTGCCCCTTGATATATACTGACTGGGACTTCCTTAGTAATAGACAACGATGCTGCCAGAGTATATATACAGCCTGTGCTCCCTAGTATGTATATAACTGCGCCCCTAGCATATAAGTCAAGTACCAGTAATCAACTTGCCCCTAGTATATAGCACCGTGCGTTTCCCGTAGTATATAGCTCAGCCTAGAATAAGTGTCTCCTGTATATAAGCCAGCCAGCCCCCTGTCCCCAGATATAGCAAGCCGCTCATTGCCCCAGGAAACAGCCAGCCAACACCTAGATTTATAGCCATCCGCAAGAACCCACAGCATCATAGCAGAACCTGCCCTTGTATATAGCCCACCTGCCCTCTTATATAAACAAAGCCCCGATCGCTCCTCAGAATAGCCTACTTGCCCGGAAGCCAGCCTATGCCCTCCGTTAATAGCACTTTGTTGACCTATTGTATATAGCCTTCTGTGCTATGGTATATAGCTTCTGTCGGCCTCTTATAGTGCCTTTCATCTGGCCCAGTCATAGCCTTCACGCCTCTGACTCCATGTATTAGCCTTCGTGTCTGGACATTGATAGAGTCACGCTTCCTGTACCTGTATACGCATTCTGTGACTTGTATATAGTCAGCTCCTGTCCCTGTATATAGCCTTCTGTCTGACCTTGTATTTAGACTTCATTGGGGTTATGGTATTGGGTAGTTCCACTCTCAAACGCTAGTAACTTTCAAATTGGGTTGTACCCCTCTCTGTGTTACAACTTATGCCCACCAGGGGATCCTACATCACTCTATATGGGCAGTCTGAATCCGGAAGTGCCCCCTTCCCTTTGCCATGTAGTAAGGAGGGTGGTCTTCTCACCTGTGCTCCATCTCTCGTATGGAGAGGATGACCCCAGACGATGACGACCTCTGCTGTATGGAGGCCAGGAACGTGAACTCACTCTTATTCCTGAAGAGCTGAATCACCTTTTCTCCCGTGTGCGGCGCCGCATGGATTTCCCGCTCCACATCTGGAATAGAAAAACAATATTATTAAAGGGGATGTCCCACTGTATATAGCAATGTCATTGTGTAGATCATAACATCAATCAATATCAAGATCCAAAGCAGAATGATGAAAATGACATAATGCAGCGCCGTCTGGTGGTTATAGTGTATTTCAATGTGCAGGTCCACCTGATAGTGTGGGAGACGGACACACATGCTCTCCTCTCCTAAAGCAGGCAGCCAATAGGAATTGCTCCCCGTCCTGCTTGTCAGGAGAGAGGCAGAACATGGCAGTAAAGCTAAGAAGATTCTAAGAAGAGACTAAATTGTTACATTGTAGGGAAGGGAGTAGGGAAAGATTCTATCTAGCTGCCAGAGGGTGAAGGAGACTGATTCTTCCAAGAGCCTGCCACCAGTTTCCTCTAAAAATGGAAGGAGACTGAATATTTTTACAGCTTGATACCAGTTTCTGCCAGAGGTGGAAGGAGACTGATTCTTATTAGAGCCTGCCACCAGCTTTTGCTAAATGTGGAAAGATATCTGCCCCACTTAGTTGCCAGAGGCAAAGCAGACTGATACTAAACAGAATCCTGAACAAGCACCAGCCAGAAGAGGAAGGAGACCTTCCCAGGGACTGTTACCAGTTTCTGCCAGGTGAAGTAGATGGATTCTTAACAGATCCATGCACAAGCAGCTGCCAGAGGGGGAAGAGGATAGATTCCTCCTTGAGCCTGCCCGTGACGTAGATGGACACAAATGCTAAACAGAACCCTGCAAAAGTAGTAGTTAAAGGATGAGGAGACTGATAGTAGAGATTCTGTGCTAATAATCTACAAGAGGGGGAAGGAGACTGATTCTTCCTGGAGCCTGACCCAAGCTTTTGCTAAAGGAGATGGAATTATTCCCAGATGCTGCCCTCAGGTAGCAGCCAGAGGTGAAAGAAGTCAAATACAGCAGCAAAAGGGGAGAGGAGATTGGCTCTATAGATATCCAAACCTTATCCCCTGCAGTTGCCAGAGGAGGAAGGAGACACGTTCTTCCCAGAGACTTTCCATTGAAGCTGCCAGGGAAGGGAAGAAGACTGATATTCCCCAAAAGGCTCATTTTTATAACATTAAATTATCCTAAAGATATACGGTAGATATATGTATATAATTTTTTCTTTTTATTTACATTTCCCTATACGCTCTACACATAGCACTTACTGATTTGCAGTCTCATTGTCCTTGCCCTTCCTCAATGATATGTAAAGTTATTCCTTGAGCGAATCTCCCCGTCCTGTCAGCGGGATTGCTTCTTCCTATTCTTGGCTCCTGTCCGGCATCGCTAAATCTGTATCTGGCAGCGGGTATTGGATGAGTGAAATCCCATATAATCCCATAAGAAACTGACAAAGTGTAAGCTCCAAATCACTGGAGGACTGGAAATGTACTATAATACCGTACAGCTGTACTGCGCCACGTGGGGGCGTACTGGTTACACCAAATATCACTAATATAGGGCATTGCCCATTGTCATCAGATAAAATGTTTAGGGTCAATCCAGGTCATTTCTTTTGTCTCGTCCTCTGTTATTGAGCATTTTTGTTTGAAATTCCAAAAATAAATGTAAAAAACAAGGGGGAAAAAAACAAAAAGATCAATTTATCATCAACAGGTGACATAGATCTTGTCTAATCGCTTCATTGCGCCCCCTCCAGTGATTGCAGACATCAATATTTAGTAATGGCGCCCCCCCCCCCCACCCATCAATCAACAGAGAAACAATAAGACGAAGTCACTTCATAATCCTCAGACAATTGCTCCATTGTCCAGAAGGAAGACATAATTGTAGATAATCGCTCCGCTCCAATCATCAGGACAAGACGCCGGAGACTCAAGGGACAATCCAATATTACTGTCAGAGGCAAAAATATACCACAAACAATCTGTTACAGTGGGGCACATTTACTTACCCGGTCCAGTCGCGATCCCGCGGCGTGTTCTCCGACGAGGATTCGGGTCTTCCGGCGATTCAGCAAGCTCGTGCGTCCGACTTCCTGCAGATGTCGCCGCTGCGCCGAGGTCCGCCGGAGTTCACCATCTTCTCCCCGGTGCATGCGAGTGCTTGATTTTGCGACACACTTTGTCTTTTAAATTCCACGGTTTTTCCGAATCCGTTGGTTTTTCCAACGGCCACGCCCTCCGATTTCTGTCGCGTGAAAGCCGGAGCAATCTAATCGCCAAAATCTAATTGCGTGCAACAAAATCCCAGTGGAATTAAGCACAAAACGGCAAAATTCGTGAAACCCGACGAAAGTGCGGCCGCAGAGCCCTTAGTACTGTAAATGAGCCCAGTGTGTCATCTGCAGATTCCTCTATCCATTATAGCAGTGTAGGAATTACCTATGGCTCGGGACCAGATATGGCTCTTTTGGTGCTGCTTGGCTCTCAGACAGGTCTGTAATATAGTGTGGCTGCTGTGTGTTTCTTGGACTGATCCCTGGACACAGGCACGATGTTACCGCTTGCTTACTTCCTTTGTATTGACCCAGCCGGCCATCGTCTAGCCTGGTCAAAGAGAAAGGTTGGGAGTGAAAGGCTGTCGCATAACGCTGGTAATATAATATCTTTTTTTTGCTGTGACTACCCATCTACGGGAGGCATGTGGTGTGGCTACCTATCTACTTGGGGCATGTGCTGTTGGCTACCTATTACTGGGGTATGTGCTGTGGCTACCTATAACTGGGGGTATGTGCTGTGGCTACCTATATACTGGTAGTATGTCTGTGGCTACTATATCTGGAGCATGTGCTGTGGCTACCTTTATCTGTTGAAATGTGCTGTGGCTACCTATCTACTGGGAGTATTCTGTGGCTACCTATCTACTGGAAAATGTTGTGGCTACCTATCTACTGGAGTATGCTGTTGGCTAAAACCTATCTACTGGGAGTATCTGCTGTGGCTACCTATATACTGGGGGTATGTGCTTGCTGTGGCTACCTATCTACTGGGAGTATGTGCTGGGCTTACCTATCTACTGGGAGGCATGTGCTGTCTACCTATCTATCTGGAGTTTGACTGGGGCTACCTATCTATGGAGTAGTGCTGTGGCTAGTATATACTGGGGACTGTGTATGGTACATCTAGCGGGAGTATGTGCTGTGGCTACCCATTTACTGGGAGTATGTGCTGGGGCTACCTATGTACTCGGAGGCATGTGCTGTGACTACCTACTTCCTGCGAGCATTGTGCTGTGGCTACTATATCTGGGGGATTGCTGTGGCTACCTATTTACTTGGAGTATGTGCTGTGGCTACCTATAACTGGGGCATGTGCTGTGCTACCTATTACTGGGAGCATGTCTGTGGCTCCTATACTACTGGGAGGCATGTGCTGTGGCTACCTATCTACTGGGGCGTGCTGTGGCTCTATACCTGGCTGTGCTGGGATACCTAATATGGGAGGCATGTGCTGTGGCTACCTATCTACTGGGAAAATGTGCTGTGGCTACCTTGTATCAGAGGCGCATGTGCTGTGACTATATATATGGAGTCATGTGCTGTGGACTACCTATCTACTGGGACATGTGCTGTGGCTACCTATGTACTCGGGGCATGTGCTGGTGACTACCTATGTACTCGGAGGCATTTGCTGTGACTACCTATTGGACATGGCTAGCCTATCTCAAGGAGCATGTGCTGTGCTGGGGGTATGTGCTGTAGCTACTATTTACTTGTGTGGCATGATGCTGTGGATTCCCATTTACTGGAAGTATTGACTATCACTACCATCTACTGGGAGGCATGTGGTGGGTGTCAGATATTTGGATAGTGAACCCCCTGGACCACCGCGACAATGATGTAAGCAACACCGGGACCTGGAGTCTAAGTGGCACCCGGTCTTCACTAGAGCCCGTGCAAAGCAGGATGGTCTTGCTACAGCGTGGAACAACCAGATCGTTCCACAGCGCGACTTGTCCACGGTTGCGCCAGGTCAGGTACAGGAATCACTAGGCAGTCTCGTGGCAGGAACAGGCAGACGGTCCAAGGTGGGCGGCAATGATGCCAGTCGGGACGGAGCAGAGATCAGGGCTGGCAGAAAGAGTAGAAATAGGAACAACTCCGGGTCACAACGGGAGTGTCAACACTTGGGAGAAACAATGTAGAAAGCTTCCACATAGGCATGAAGCACTCTATCAGACGGGGAATGCTGGAGCCGCCGTCTTTACGGAACCTGGAAGTTGGCAGCGGCACACTAGCCTTCAATCTGCGAGTGTGGTGCATGCACCGCCGCCACTGCCACCGGAGACGAAAGTGTGAGTTGAGTGACCTCAAAAGGGCGCCACCTTGGAGAGGGGCACGGTGTGGTCTGCGATCCGAGACCTAGATTCGCAGTGGACACCTGTGACACTGGAGTACCTATCTACTGGGGGGCATGTGCGTATGGATAGGCTCTTACGGAATAACATTTTAAAATAGTGCATTCTGGCTCTCTCAGCCAAAAAGGTCCTGACCCCTGCCTATAGCAATGTGTGTCACCTATGAGAATCCCCATAACCAGGGAGGCAGAGGAAACATTCAGAAGATGCATCACACAGAATACACTAATCTCTGCAGTGTCATGTAGTGTCAGCCAGAATCCAGGTGTCATCCTAAGATGTAACATCACACTGCCTATCTATACTATGGGGTCATTTACTAAGGTCCCGATTCGCATTTTCCCGAACTTGTTACCCGAATATTTCCGATTTGCGGCCGTTTCCCCTGAATTGCCCCGGGATTTTGGCGCACACATCGGATTGTGGCGCATCGGCGCCGCATGCACGCTACGTGAATCGGGGGGCGTGGCCCGAACGAAACCCCGATGTTTTGGAAAAACCGCCACATTAAAAAAAAAAAAAGTTTTGCGGACTCGCGCTACCCTGCACGTCCTCGGGAACTGCAGCGCAGCATCGCCACCTGGTGGACGTCGGGAACTACCTTAGTGAATCCGCTGCGACCCGAATCCACCGCGAGAACGCGCCGCTGGATCGCGAACTGGACCGGGTGAGTAAATCTGCCCCAATCGCGCACTTTCATCGGTTTCCCGACAATTCCCAATTTACCCGTTCACACGAACAGAAATCGGGGGTTGCGTGGCCGTCGGACAACCCGTCGGATTCTGAAAAACCCGCAAAAATTTAAAAAAGACTTTGTGTCGTAAGATCAGCACTTACATGCACCGGGACGAAAGGTGAACTCTGCGGACCTCACGCAGCACGATACCTACGGATATTGGGCGCACGACCTTAGTGGAATCCCGCAGCTCCGAATCCTCGTCGGAGACGCGCCGCTGGATCGCGACTGGACCGGGTAAGTAAATGAGCCCCAATGTACAGCAGTTTGATTTAGTGAACCTTTTCTAAACTGATTACTTTATAATAAGTAATCAAGCAAGATGGAAGACAAAAAAGAGAGTCCTTTCATATTGTTCCAGAAAACACAGATGAAAACCGCCATATAAAGGTTCACTTATTCTGCCACCTGAAAGTTTAATAGCAAGAGCGGATAAATGCCAAGAAAATTAAAAAAAATATTTGATGAAAATAAGCCTCAAATTTTTAGCATAAAAAGTAGAAAAAGCCTTCAATTAAATGATACAATAAAATAGAAATAAAATCAATTAAATAGAAGAAAATAAAATTTTAATTCTTAAAATACAAATTATAAATATAAAAATAAAAAATGTAATTAAAACTCAATCAGATCTCCAGATTTCCCTCGAATCATAAAGTAATACAAAATGTATAGAAGTCTTGTAAATCGTTTACACTGTATACATAGAATCGCATTGTAGACTCTAGAGGGTAAGTAGATACATACAAAGCCCCTACATTATTAACCATCCCACGTTATCCCCGACCGGCACGCCACTCACTTCCATATTATATTCTGCCAGCAGCAGAAAAGCGACGCGGCGGCTTGCAGCAGACGCACAGCGCTAAATAAATTATTCCCTTTTTCCATCAATTTTTAAATATTTAATCTGTGTTAACCCGAATCAAAAAAGATGAGCAAAAAAAAAAAATCTAAATGTAAATGAAATGTCAGCGTAGTAATGAGGCGGAGGCTGATGGGAGATGCCATGAAATGTCATATGCAGACCGCCATACATTATTCAATCCAATTAGGCGCCATCTATTTGGTAGCACGTTGCTCATAGGATTGTAATGGAGAATTCACCCTGCATCAGCCTCCACACTCTGCGGGACCACATTAATAACCTACCTTTACCAATAGAGACTATCAGCGAATTCCCGGCTCTTCTTAGTGAGCCGGCATCATTAGGACTCCGCTACTGAGAAGAGGCCGGCTCTTCTGGCTTCCGAGAGTGAGTTACCTATTAAATATAAATAGGGAGCCGCAGCCAGTCAATCACCCACACCTCTCCACTTTTAACCCGATTATATGGTAAAGGGGGTGTGGTGACCGTTGGAGCGGGGTAAGAGTCACTGGCTCACTGATGGGAGCGGCACACGTTGTTCACGAACAAGAAGCCCAGCTCATTCTGTGAACGACACATCACTAATCATCGACCTTTCTGTATACTCTAAAGGGTTCCTAAACGACTAATGGCTGGACTATCCCTTTAAGGATCTATCCCCGGAGAGCTGCCAACTGTAAACTAGACGAGCCTATTTTTTACTACTCATGCTCAGTGGTCAGGGTGCAAAGCCCTCACTCACAGTAAAAAATCCAAAAAGTTCCTTTAATTTACAGGTCATGTGTACCCCATAAAACCAAACGTCTTTGAAAGTGGCACAATATGGTTGGGCAAACTTCTACCAGTGACCCCAATCCTAGAATCTAGATAGGACAGTATTGATAAATTCCACTTCACGCAGCCACACAAGGGGAGCTAGATAACACAATTGTAGACCAAATGTATACAAACAGGTTAAAGAAACCCCTTTAGCTATAGTTACAGTGACTGGCACTTTTGACACACTAACATACATTCTAGGATCATTGTGTTTACACAGAGGATTTGGAGATGTGTTTCAGATAAGAAAATTGAAAGCAGTTGTCACTCCACCAAACTTATGCTATGAACTCTGTGCCTGTGTAAATGGAGACATGGTACTCACGTGCAAGTTTCAGTCATGAGACCAGTGATATAGTTGAACGAAAGTCTAATAAATGTCTATTGTCCCATAGAGATTGAGAGTAAGTGGCAATGCACATGTATTACATAGCCCCATTGGGTAACATGTGGGTCAACATTGTCATAATCAGTGGGGGTCGCCACTATCCATATATCCTGCTCTCAATGATAAGTTTCAGTCTGCCTAAAAACCACCAGCTAGGGCGCTATTGCCATGACTATTAATAAATCAGTCTACAGTAAGTACCCCTGTGTGAGCCGGAGTAATTAGGTTTTTTATTTTATGATGTATTCCATATCTCTAATAGAGAATGGATACTCTGTTTCAGCAAATATAATTTCCTTTATTTACCGGGTCTTCATTATTTTAAAGAGTTGGTTCTCAGAAAGGATTTTTCTTGGTATAATTGTCATAAAATCTTCTTCTTCTGGCCCAGCGGATCCATCACAATCCCCGGTGGATGACAAATCATCCAAATTAAATATCAAGCCTCGATAATACGACGTTGGTGGCGAAGACCTCAAGAAAACATGTGTTCATCCCTATCGATCACAACATAAAGCGGGGGGGGGGGGGGGTCTGCACGTTGTGGATAAACCTTTGAGTGAAGCGTTAATCTGGATTAGAGATGAATTCTTAATCCCATGCACTGTCTCGATAGAAGATAGGGCACTTCCGCAAATGACGTGAACCGGCTCCGGCTTGCAAATCATGAGCTTTGTTATCAAGGCGGAGAGTGGATGATGTGAACCCAGCTGTGACCAACACGAGGAGTAGCATTCCCAAAATCCTAGGACTATGAGTGTGAGAAACCACTTGCAAACTGAGCTGTATCCCCTATGTCATAAAGTTTCAGTTTGTGGGGGCTACTACTACTCCACTGTAACTCGGCTGACACCACGACTGGACCATAAGTCTGCACCGCGCCAGGGAACCCTTTGGCTATACCACCCTGGACCCCACAGCGAACCGCCCCCTGGTACCCTTGGCTGACACTACCCTGGACCTTCAGCTGCACCGGCCCCCGGGACCATTGGTGCACCACCACGGACCCTTCAGCGCACCGCCCCCGGGACCCTTGGCTGTACCCAGGCCTCACTGCAACCTCCCCCTGACCCTTGGGCTGCACATCAGCCCCACTGGACCTGTCAGCTGCACCGCCCCCGGGACCCTTGGCTGTACCGCCACTGGCCCTCAGCTCACCTCCCCCTGGACCCTGGCTGCTAGCCACATGGCCCTCAGATGCGCCTCCCCTTGGGGGGAACCCCCCCTTTGGTACCGTCACGGAACCCTTACTGGCATCTCCCCGTGGAACTTTGATGCCCCTACCCCATGATCCCTAACTTCATCCTCAGTTTGGCTGTACTGCCGCTGGACCCTCACCTGGCACAGCCCCTAGGTCCTTTAGCTGCCAGCTCCTTCCCTCTACCTTGGGACTGCAGTCGCCTCCCTGATTCTCAACTCTACCACCCTTGGGACCCTCAGCTGCACGGCACCCTGGACCCTCGGGCTGTACACACCCTTCAGAACACTTGGCTTAGGGCCCTGGAGCCTCGGACTGCACATCATATGGACCGTCGGCCTGCATCACCCTGGACCCTCGGCGCACGTCCCCCGATCCCAGTGCACCCCCGGGACCACTCTCGCTGCACGCCACTTGAGCTTCGGCTCCAACAACTAGTATAAGCTGCTTTTACCAGTGTTCTGATTACTTCCCACTATGCCATACCGCGGTCCACTTTCTACCCCCCTACTCCGCGCTTTCTACACGTCGTCCACTCTGCTGGTCTTTACCGTCCATTCTTTTACACCACTAATCGTTCTGCTCTCCCACTTTGATCAACCTCCACTGACCAACTTATCTACATGGCAAACTCTCTCAGCCATGGTGTTGAACTTCGGACTGCTAAGACCATGTAGGTAAGGTTGTTATAAATTACCTCAAACTCAGTAAACCACAAGTTCAAATGCCTGGCAACCAGCTGTGACTGCAACCATCAAGCGGTTCGCCTCACCTAAAGGGACCTGTATTAAAACATGGGCTTCCAGTAGATTACTGAAGCGGCTTTATATACGTATAAGAACACCTACAGGAGGAAGAGCTGATCTATGACTGTGAATCCCCGCGTGACCCCGACCGGTCCTCTGATTTCACGACTAATAGCTAACTTTGTACATATAAAGGCGTCCCATGCGCTCGGCAGGAGGGACGGAATTTGGAAATAAAGAGAAAAGATAAAGTACAGATGAAGCCGGCTCTGTGCACAAGATAACAATTTTGTGGCTTGCAGAAACATAATCAATAACTACAAAAAAAAAAATCACTTCAAGTACTCGCTAACTGTCCCCGGCGACACGAGCCGATTCGATCCCTCAAGTGGTTTTTATACTTCAAATGTTGGGAGTAAGGCAGTCTAAAAGCATCAGAGTGTTAGAGCAGGGTCTGCAGAGGGACTTACAACCCCTCAAGAGCGCTCCATCGGGCCACCTCTATCAATTCTATGTGATACAGCCTTCCTGGTTTTGTATCTAAGCCTTATTAAGCCTGTCATGGGTTTTTTTCCCTGTCGTGTGCTAAGTCACTAATTAAGCACAGAATGTGTGATACGATCTTCGGTCCATGTATCTAAAGCTATCACATGTGAACAACTACAGGGTCACTATTTCTAAGCAACTTTAAAGGGTTTTCAGGAATTTCCAGGAAAAAGGAAGCTGCCACACAGCCGTAAGATCTAGGGGGTCATGGGCCTCCCTGCATCAATAAGTGCCTCCTGTTTGGAGTTGGGCAACAAGGATGTGACCTCTAGTGGTCAACTTAGATGGTGCCCTGTGGTCCACCCCCCCCAGGGAAAAATGCCGCTCATAGCCCAAAGCAGTCCCCCCCCACTGTACCATGGCCGAGGTACTCTAGCCAGGCACAGTGCTTCCACAGGATAGGGCCTAAACTTGCGATTGTGGGGTCTCCGTTATGCGACCCCCACATATCAAGGAGAACGGGGGTCCTGATAGGGGGGGGGTCCAATGTACACATGTCATCACTCATCCGATCAGCAAGTAGATCCCTATCCTGTGATAGAAAACACCTTTAAAGTATAGTTACTGAGTGATGCCGCTACAGGGAAACCACTGCGGGTGAGGATGTTTCTTCCGATACCTGGATCTATAGAATAAAAGTAGCCCCTTTAAAGAGAACCTTCATCCCTCACACATTAGAAATAACATACGGTGAAGACTTGGGGGTCTTCCATGCCACCTATGGTCTCATACCAGCACATCTTGATGATGGGGATGTGGTACTCATTGCTTGTATGCCACTTAAGAGGACGCTCTATACCCCTCATTACATGTGAGGGAACATGACTCTGTTAGCGGGCCTGCCTTACCGAGATTAGGGGCACTTAAACTTTCTTCTTAGCCACCCATTTGCTGAATTATTCAGTCCCACGTATCTGGACCTTATAATCCTCTTCATCGTAGAGAGGAGGTGCTGAGCGAGGACGGGCGTGTGTTACTCTATATTCTGCTAAGATAGAATAAGATTATTATGTACACACCTCCTCCTCTGCTCCAGCTTCCTCCTCTACTGACCGTAGAGAGGATTATAATGGTCAAGACTGGGATGATATCTCAACAAACCATGGTGCGATAAGAAGAATATTCAAGTTCCCCCTGAACTCTTTAGTAGCCCCTGGTCTCCCACGTGGCGAATGGTCCTCTTTAGTGTTCTATAAACAAAGAGAGTACTACTGCCCACAAATCTAAACTGTGTCAGGATATGGGACCCAGCGCATAAGTAGCATGGAATATCCCCAACCTTTCCCTATAGTATAGCCGAAGGGGGACATATTACTAGTGGCGACCCCGTAGTCATTGAAGGCCACTGAAAGCCAATAATCCAGAACGGGGAGGGAGATTGCTTCACCAAAACTTCTACTTTCATCACACTAAATCTCAACTAATCACGCTTCTCCCCCACCGACCGCATACGAGATTGAGTTCAATCTCCATTGGATTCTTTACGGCTGATTCAGTGTTGACGTATTGTTTCACCCCATGTTTAAATTAGAGAGAGTACTCATCATCATCTCATCTTTATGATGACATCATATGGCCGAGGGAGGCAGGAGCCAATTAACAAGCCCCACCTTGAACTCACAGCAGAACGTCTGACCTATTTATACCAGGGACCGAGTAATTGGTAACAAAAAGTGTCCCAAATGGAGGCAGTTACAATGATTTTTTTTCTTTTCTTTTTAGCTGTTTTGGTCGCTGTTTATCCGTTCGGTTGTTGTGTTCCATTAAGCCGTTTACGAAATGACTCATTCACAAGAGGAGAAGTGAAATTTACTGCACAATAGAAGGTTTTATAAGCAGATACTTCACCAGCTAGAAAAGCAAATTCTTATCAGCAGGACCAAGATGAGATCCTCCATCACAGAACCGCAAAGAGAGTTCTGCTGCGTCCTTCTAGATGAGTCATTGAAAGGGCATGGCGGAACCAGCAAGACCCTCCTTCAGTGCCAAATCTCCTCTACAACCATAAAACCAGTGTCGGATGGCCCACCAGAGTCCCAGAAGATCCTCCGGTGGGCCCAGGCTCAACCCAATACTGAACCCCATAGTCCATCAGAAACACCAATTGGAAGGCTGGCTAGAGTACAATTTCCTGGGTGGATCAATGAAGAGTGGGCCCCCAGAGTGATTTTCTCTGGTGGGCCCTGAAGGAAACCAGTCCGCACTGCCTAAAAACGAACCTTGAATACCAAAATACTAACCTCCCATGAAACTCCAAGTCACTATATCCAGCGCCAAACCGGACCCCTAGCAAAACCCTAAAGGTCATGGACTAGGGTTCAGGCAGGCATTTAGTCATAACCTTTTAGCAAACCTTTGTGTATGTTGTTATAGCAGCAGAACTGTGATGTAGGGATGTATATTTACCAGATTGCGGTATTGGGGACAGACTTCTCAACTGCTGTGCTCTTAATTCTCTTATTGAATCTTTGCCTCTGAGATAAACAGTAGAGACTCTGCTCGAAGTACTACACGTAGTCACCCTAAGGGGAAAGACTTCAAAAATTCCAATTAGAAAAATAAGGAAAGCCAAACAGCAAAAAGTTTTGGGTGAGGACACGCCTCTGAGCACCTTGGAGGAGAGCTACAATCCTGGAATATAAATCAAATGTAACAGTCTGTGCTACTGACAACAACACACTAGTATAATTACACAACATGAATGGGAAATTGTCTGCAGTTCTGCTGGTTTACCCTTCAGGATAGAGCTTCATTTCAAGTGCAGTAGGGGCTGTCTCCGACACTGCTGCGCTCTCCCTTAGCTCTGTGAACTGTGCATGCTTACGCCCCCCTTCTTTGTAAGTGAATGTGTTTTATGTATCCGAACCAGAAGAGTATCGACTCTTAATACAGAAACTGCAGAATATTGGTGCCTGGATTTCCATGAGGGATGTTTGTGATCCCCTGATCAGGAGTTCCGGTGCAAAGAATTAATTGCTAAATCACTTATAATCCTAATGGTCGTCATTTTAAGTATGGCCTCGCTTAATGTTTTTTCTTATAAAATAAGGATGATAAATTAACAGGGGGAAAATGATGTACGATCAGGTGAGCTTATCACGTAGGACGACCATCCGCATAGACCTCGGCTTTACAGAGCGCCCCTCATCAACAAACGGAGACACGAGGGGACAATGTTATGATCCCCCATCATGTCACCTCCCATTGTCCCCATGTTCATGTATGCCCCTCAGGTCCCCCATGTATGATCCCTTGCGCTCTTATGATCCCCATCGCTCCCAGATGACCCATTCTCCTCCGATCCCCATCATGTCCCCTCCGATGTATGATCCCCCAGCATCTCTCCTTATGTAAGGGGGGGGGGGGGGGGGGGGGGGGTGATCCCCCATCATTTCTCCTCCAGTAATGATCCCCCTCATTTCTTCCTCCATGTACGAAAAAGATATCCAAACCTTATCCCCTGCAGTTGCCAGGAGGAGCAGGAGACGTTCTTCCCAGAGACTTTCCATTGAAGCTGCCAGGGAAGGGAGAAGAAGACTGATATTCCCCAAAAGGCTCATTTTTATAACATTAATTATCCTAAAGATATACGGTAGATAGTATGTATAATTTTTCTTTTTATTTACATTTCACTATACGCTCTACACATAGCACTTACTGATTTGCAGTCTCCATTGGCCTTGCCCTTCCTCAATATATGTAAAGTTATTCCTTGAGCGCTCTCTCCCCGTCCTGTCAGAGGGATGCTTCTTCCTTTCTTGGCTCCTGTCGCATCGCTAAATCTGTATCGGCAGCGGGTAGGATGAGTGAAATCCCAATATAATCCCATAAGAAATGACAAAGTGTAAGCTCCAATCACGGAGGACTGGGAAATTACTATAATACCGTACAGCTGTACTGCGCCACGTGGGGGCGTACTGGTTACACAAATATCACTAATATAGGGCATTGCCCATTGTCATCAGATAAAATGTTAGGTCAATCCAGGTCATTTCTTTGTCTCGTCCTCTGTTATTGGGCATTTTTTGTTTGAAATTCAAAAATAATGTAAAAAACAAGGGGAGAAAAAAACAAAAGATCAATTTATCATCAACAGGGGCATAGATCTGTCTAATCGCTTCATTGCGCCCCCTCCAGTGATGCAGACATCAATATTTAGTAATGGCGCCCCCCCCCCACCCATCAATCACAGAGAAACAATAAGACGAAGTACTTCATAATCCTCAGACAATTGCTCCGCCAAGAAGGAAGACATAATTGTAGATAATCGCTCCGCTCCATCATCAGGACAAGACGCCGGAGACTCAAGGGACAATCCAATATTACTGTCAGAGGCAAAATATACCACAAACAATGTGTTACAGTGGGGCACATTTACTTACCCGGTCCAGTCGCGATCCCGCGGCGTGTTCTCAGACGAGGATTCGGGTCTTCCGGCGATTCAGCAAGCCCGTGCGTCCGACTTCCTGCAGGTGTCGCTGCTGCGCCGAGGTCCGTCGGAGTTCACCATCTTCTCCCCGGTGCATGCGAGTGCTTGATTTTGCGACACACTTCGTCTTTTAAATTCCACGGTTTTTCCGAATCCGTCGGGTTTTGCAACGGCCACGCCCTCCGATTTCTGTCACGTGAAAGCCGGTGCAATCTAATTGACAAAATCTAATCGCGTGCAACAAATTCCCAGCGGAATTCGGCGCAAAACTGCAAAATTCAGGAAACCTGACGAAAGTGCGGCCGCAGAGCCCTTAGTAAATGAGCCCCAGTGTGTCATCTGCAGATTCCTCTATCCCTTATAGCAGGGGTAGGGAACCTATGGCTCGGGAGCCAGATATGGCTCTTTTGTTGGCTGCATCTGGCTCTCAGACAGATCTGTAATAAGTAGTGATGGCTGCTGTGTGTCTCTTGGACTGATCACTGGACACAGGCAGCGATGTTACCGCTGCTTACGTCCTTTGTATGACCCAGACGGCCATCGTCTAAGCCTGGGTCAAAGAGAAGAGGTTGGGAGTGATAAGGAGCTGTCTGCAAGTAACGCTGGTAAATGAATATTCTTTTTTTTGCTGTGACTACCCATCTACTGGGAGGCATGTGGTGTGGCTACCTATCTACTTGGGGGCATGTGCTGTGGCTACCTATATACTGGGGGTATGTGCTGTGGCTACCTATCTACTGGGAGTATGTGCTGTGGCTACCTATATACTGGGGGTATGTGCTGTGGCTACCTATATACTGGGAGTATGTGCTGTGGCTACCTATATACTGGGAGGCATGTGCTGTGGCTACCTATCTACTTGGAAAATGTGCTGTGGCTACCTATCTACTGGGAGTATGTGCTGTGGCTACCTATCTACTGGGAGGCATGTGCTGTGGCTACCTATCTACTGGGAGTATGTGCTGGGGCTACCTATCTAATAGGAGTATGTGCTGTGGCTATCTATATACTGGGGGACATGTGCTATGGCTACCTATCTACTGGGAGTATGTGCTGTGGCTACCCATTTACTGGGAGTATGTGCTGGGGCTACCTATGTACTCGGAGGCATGTGCTGTGACTACCTATCTCCTGCGAAGCATGTGCTGTGGCTATCTATATACTGGGAGGCATGTGCTGTGGCTACCTATCTACTTGGGGGAATGTGCTGTGGCTACCTATTTACTTGGGAGTATGTGCTGTGGCTACCTATATACTGGGGGCATGTGCTGTGGCTACCTATATACTGGGAGGCATGTGCTGTGGCTACCTATATACTGGGAGGCATGTGCTGTGGCTACCTATATACTGGGAGTATGTGCTGTGGCTACCTATATACTGGGAGGCATGTGCTGTGGCTACCTATCTACTGGGGGTATGTGCTGGGGCTACCTATATACTGGGAGGCATGTGCTGTGGCTACCTATCTACTTGGAAAATGTGCTGTGGCTACCTATCTACTGGGAAAATGTGCTGTGGCTACCTATGTACTCGGAGGCATGTGCTGTGACTACCTATCTCCTGCGAAGCATGTGCTGTGGCTGGGGGGTATGTGCTGTAGCTACCTATTTACTTGGGGGCATGTGCTGTGGGTTCCCATTTACTGGGGAGTATGTGTTGTAGCTACCTATCTACTTGGAGGCATGTGCTATCACTACCTATCTACTGGGAGGCATGTGGTGGGTGTCAGGATTTGGAGTAGTGAACCCCCTGGACCACCGCGGACAATGATGTAAGCAGACACCTGGGACCGGAGTCTAAGTGGCACCCGGTCTTCACTAGAGCATGCGGCAAATCAGGATGGTCTTGCTACAGCGTTGTACAACCTGATCGTTCCACAGGCGTGACTTGTCCACGGTTGCAGCCAGGGTCGAGGTACAGGATCACTAGGCAGTCTCATGGTCAGGAACAGGCAGACGGTCAAGGTAGGCGGCAATGATGCGAGGTCGGGGACGGAGCAAGAGATCAGGGCTGGCAGCGAAGGAGCAGAATTAGGAACAACTCCGGGGTCACAATGGGAGGTCAACACTAGGGAAGGAAACAATGTAGAAAGCTTCCACATAGGCATGAAGCACTAAGATCAGACGGGGAATGCTGGGAGCCGCCGGTCTTTATAGGAACCTGGGAAGTGGGCAGCGGCACACTAGCCCTTCAAATCTGCGAGTGCGGTGCACGCACACTTGCCAGCCGGGAGATGGAAAGTGGTGAGTTGAGTGACCTCAGAAAGTGGCGCCACCTTGGAGAGGGGCACGGGTGTGCCTGCGATCCGAGACCTAGATCGCAGGGGCACCTGTGACAATGGGACTACCTATCTGCTGGGGGGCATGTGCATATGGTATGGCTCTTACGGAATAACATTTTAAAATATGTGGCATTCATGGCTCTCTTAGCCAAAAAGGTTCCTGACCCCTGCCTTATAGCAATGTGTCACCTATAGAATCCCCATAACAGGGAGGCAGAGGAAACATTCAGAAGATGCATCACACAGAATACACTGGAATCTCTGCAGTGTCATGTAGTGTCAGACAGAATCCAGTGTATCCTATGAGATGTAACATCACACTGCCTGTCTATACTATGGGGGTCATTTACTAAGGGCCCGATTCGCATTTTCCCGACGTGTTACCCGAATATTTCCGATTTGCGCCGATTTCCCCTGAATTGCCCCGGGATTTTGGCGCACACGATCGGATTGTGGCGCATCGGCGCCGGCATGCACGCGACGGAAATCGGGGGGCGTGGCCGAACGAAAACCCGATGTATTTGGAAAAACCGCCACATTTAAAAAAAAAAAAAAAGTGTTGCGGGACTCGCGCTTACCTTCACTGGGCCTCGGGGAACTGCAGCGCAGCATCGCCACCTGGTGGACGTCGGAGGAACTACCTTAGTGAATCCCGGCCGGACCCGAATCCACCGCAGAGAACGCGCCGCTGGATCGCGAATGGACCGGGTGAGTAAATCTGCCCCAAATCGCGCACTTTCATCGGGTTTCCCGACAATTCCCAATTTACGCCGTTCACACGACAGAAATCGGGGGTGCGTGGCCGTCGGACAACCCGTCGGATTCTGAAAAACCGCAGAATTTAAAAAAGAATTTGTGTCGTAAGATCAGCACTTACATGCACCGGGACGAAGAAGGTGAACTCTGGCGGACCTCAGCGCAGCAGCGATACCTACTGGATATTGGGCGCACGACCTTAGTGAATCCCGGCAGCTCCGAATCCTCGTCGGAGAACGCGCCGCTGGATCGCGACTGGACCGGGTAAGTAAATGAGCCCCAATGTACAGCAGTTTGATTTAGATGACACGTTTTCTGAAACTGATTACTTTATAATAAGTAATCAAGATGGAAGACAAAAAGAGGAGTCCTTTCATATTGTTCCAGAAAACAACAGATGAAACCGCCATATAAAATGTATCAATTATTCTGCCACCTGAAAGTGTAATAGCAAGAGCGGATAAATGACAAGAAAATTAAAAAAAAATATTTGATGAAAATAAGCCTCAAATTTTTAGCATAAAAAGTAGAAAAAAGCCTTCAATATAAAATGAATACAATAAAATATGAAATAAAATCAATTAAATAGAAGAAAATAAAATGTTAATTCTTAAAATTACAAATTATAAATATAAAAAAATAAAAAATGTAATTAAAAATCAAATCAGATCTCCAGATTTCCTTTCGATATCATAAAGTAATACAAAATGTAATAGAAGTCGTGTAAATCTGTTACACTGTATACGTAGAATCACAGTAACTCTAGAGGGTATAGTAGATACATACATTATCTAACCATCCCACGTGATCCCGCAGACCGTCACGCCGCTCAGCTTCCATATTAATATTCCGCAAGTCAGCAGAAGACGAGCACGGCGGCGTGCAGCAGAACGCACAGCGCTAAATAAAGATTATTCCGCTTTTTCCATCAATTTTTAAATATTTAATTCTGTGTTAACCCGAAATCAAAAAAGATGGAGCAAAAAAAAAAATTCTAAATGTAAATGAAATGTCAGCGGAGTAATGAGGCCGGAGGCTGATGGGAGATGCACATGAAATGTCATATGCAGACCGCCATACATTATTCAATCTCAATTAGGCGCCATCTATTTGGTAGCACGTTGCTCATAGGATATTGTAATGAGAAGATTCAACCCTGCATCAGCCTCCACAATCTGCCAGACCACATAAGGATAACCTACATTTACCAATAGTGACTATCATCGGAATTCCGGCTCTTCTTAGTGAGCTGGCTCAATAGGCTCCGCTCACTGAGAAGAGCCGGCTCTTCTGGCTCCTGAGCAGTTACCTATTAAATATATAATAGGGAGCCGCAGGCCAGTCAATCACCCCACACCTCTCCACTTTTAACCCGATTATATTGGGTTAAAGGGGGTGTGGTGAGCCGGTTAGGGGCGGGGTCAAGTGAGTCATTGGCTCACTGACGGAAGGCGAACGTCGTTCACGAACAAGAGCCAGCTCAGTCGTGAACGACACATCACTAATCATTGGACCTTCTGTATACTCTTAAAGGGTTCCTAAAGACTACTGGGCCTGGGCTATCCCTTTAAGGATCTATCCCCAGGAGAGCTGCACCTGTAAAGTAGACAGAGCCTTTTTTTCTACTCCATGGCTTCAGGGTCAGGGTGCAAAGCCTTCACTCATCAGTAAAAAAAATGTCCAAAAATTCCTTTAATTTATCAGGTCTATGTGCTCCCATAAAACCAGAACTCATTTTATTAAGTGACACGTCAAAGGTGGGCAAACATTTCTACCAGTGACCCCAATCTAGAATCTAGATAGGACAGTATGATAAAATTCTCACTTCCAGCAGCCACCACTAAGGGGAGCTGGATACAAATTTGTAGACAAATGTATACAGAACATGTCAAAGAACCCCTTTAGCTATAGTACAGTGACTGGCTACTTTGTAACACTAAAATACATTCTAGGATCATTGTTTACACAGAGGATTTGGAGATGTGTTTCAGATTAAGAAAATTGAAAGCAAGTTGTCCTCCAACCACAACTTATGACCTTATGATCTCATGTGCCTGTGTAAATGGAGCAATGGTCTCACGTTGCAAGTTTCATCATGAGACCAGTGAATATAGTTGAACGAAAGTCTAATAATGTCTATTGGTCCCATAGAGATTGAAGGAAGTGGCAATGCACATGTATTACATAGCCCCATTGGGTACATGGGTCTCCATTGTCATAATCAGTGGGGGGTCTCCACTATCCCATATATCCTGCTCTTCAAATGATAAGTTTCAGTCTGCCTAAAACCACCACTAGAGGGCGCTAATTGCATTGACCTCAATTATAAATCAGTCTACAGTAAGCTCCCCCTAGTGGAGCCTGGAGGTAATTAGGTTTTTATTTTATGATGTATTTCCATATCTCTAATAGAGAATTGGATACTCTGTATCAGCAAAATATATTTTCCTTTCATTTACCGGGTTCTTCATTATTTTAAAGAGTTGGGTTCTCAGAAAGGATTTTTCTTGGTATAATTGTCTAGAAAATCTTCTTCTTCTGCCTCAGTGGATCCTACAATCCTCCGGGAGATGACAAATCATACAAATATAAATATCAAGCCTCAGAATACGACGTTGTGTGCAAGAAGCCGACAAGAAAACATGTGTCTCATCCCCTTATCTAATCACAATAAAGCGGGGGGGGGGGGGGTCTGCACGTTGTGGATAAACTCTTGAGTGAAGCGTTAATCTGGGATTAGAGATGAATTCTTAAATCCCATGACACTTCTCGATAGAAGATGAGGCACTCCGCAAATACGTGACGCGGCTCCGGCTGCAATAATAAAGGCTTTGTTATCAAGGGCGGAGAGTGGATGCATGTGACCCCAGCTGTGACCACAAGGGGAGCATTCCAAAAATCCTAGGACTATGAGTGGGAGAACCACCTGCAAAACTGAGCTGTACCCCTATGTATAAAGTTTCAGTGGCTACTACTCCTCCACTGTACTCGGCTGCACCACGACTGGACCCTCAGCTGCACCGCGCCCGGGACCCTTGGCTATACCACCACTGGACCCACAGCTGCACCTCCCCCTGGACCCTTGGCTGCACTACCACTGGACCTTCAGCTGCACCGCCCCCGGGACCCTTGGCTGCACCACCACTGGACCTTCAGCTGCACCGCCCCCGGGACCCTTGGCTGTACCGCCACTGGACCCTCAGCTGCACCTCCCCCTGGACCCTTGGCTGTACCGCCACTGGACCCTCAGCTGCACCTCCCCCTGGACCCTTGGCTGTACCGTCACTGGACCCTTAGCTGCATCTCCCCCTGGAACTTTGGATGCCCTACCCCCATGATCCTCAACTGTATCATCCTCAGGACTCTTGGCTGTACTGCCGCTGGACCCTCAGCTGCACAGCCCCCTAGGTCCTTAGCTGCAGCTCCCCCTCTACCTTGGACTGCATCGCCTCCCTGATTCTCAACTCTACCACCCTTGGGACCCTCAGCTGCACGCACCCTGGACCCTTGGCTGTACCACCCTTAGAACACTTGGCTGTAGGGCCCTGGAGCCTCGGCTGCACATGCCTATGGACCGTCGGCTGCACTCACCCTGGACCCTCGGCTGCACAGTCCCCCTGATCCTCAGGTGCACCCCCAGGACACTCTCCTGCACTGCCACCTTGAGCTTCGGCTAAACAACTAGTACAAGCTGCTATACCAGTGGTCTGATTACTTCCCAACTCTGCTATACCGCTGGACCACTTTACTACCCCCACTACTCCGCTCTTCTACACTGTCAGTCCACTCTGATGCTTTACCAGTCCATTCTTTTACACCACTAGATCGTTCTGCTTCTCCACTTCTGGATCAACTCCACTGACCCAACTTATCCACATGAGCAAACTCATCTCAGCCATAGATGTGAACTTCGGAACTGCTAAGACCCTGTAGGTAAAGGCTTGTTATAAATTACCAAACTCAGTAACCACTAAGTCAAATGCCTTGCAACCAGCTGTGACTGCAACCATCAAGCGTTTCGCCTCCACCTAAAGGGACTCTTATTAAACATTGGGCTTTCCAGTAGATTACTGAAGCGGCTTATAACTGTATAAAGAACACCTACAGGAGGAAGAGCTCGGATCTATGACTGTGAATCCCCCGCGGACCCCAGACCGGCCTCTGATTTCAATGACTAATAGCTATACTTTGTACATATAAAGGCGTCCCATGCGCTCGGCAGGCGAAAAGTTTGGAAAGAAAAGAAAAGATAAAGTACAGGAGAAGCCGCTCTGTGCACAAGATACAATTTGCTGCAGAAAATAATCAATAACTACAAAAAAAAAAATCACTTCAAGACTCGCTAACTGCCCCGGCGACACCGAGGATCGATCCCCTCAAGTGGTTTTTATACTTCAAATGTTGGGAGTAAAGTCAGTCTAAAAGCATCAGAGTGTTACAGGGTCTGCGGAGGGACTACAACCCCCATCAACAAGGAGCTGCTCCCCCAGGCCACTCTATCCAATCATATGTGATACAGCCTTCCTAGTTTTTGTATCTAAGCCTTTATCTAAGCCTGTCATGTCTGGTACTGTGCGCTAAGTCACTTCATCTAAGCACAGAATGTGTGATACAGTCTTCTGGTCCCTGTATCTAAAGCTATCACATGTGATACAATCTACAGGGTCACTATTTCTAAGCAACTTAAAGGGGTTTTCCAGGAATTCCAAGGAAAAAAGGAAAGCTGCACACAGCCGTAAGATCTAGGGGGTCATGGGGCCTCCCTTCATCCAATAAGTGGCCTCCTTGGATTGGGGGCAACAAAGGAAGTGACCTCTAATGGTCAACGATAGTGATGCCCTGTGGTCCAAGGATGCCGCTCATTAGCCAAAGCAGGTCATGTGACCATGCCGGTACTTCTAGCCAGGCACAGTGCTTCCACAGGATAGGGCCTAACTTGCTGATCTGTGGGGGTCTCCGTTATGAGACCCCCACAGATCAAGAGAACGGGGGGTCTGATGGGGTCCAATGTACACATGTCATCACTCATCACCGATCAGCAAGTTAGTCCCTATCCTGTGGATAGAAAAACCCTTTAAAGCTATAATTACTGGAGTGATGCCGCTACAGGGAACCACTGCAGGGTGAGGATGCTTTTCTTCCGTACCCTGGATCTATAGAAGAAAAGCCCCTTTAAAGAGAACCTTTCATCACCTCACACATGTAGAAATGAACATAGGTGGGAAGACTTGGGGGTCTTCCATGCCACCTATGGTCTCATACCAGACACATCTTAGATGATGGGTAATGTGGTACTCATTGCTTGTATACCACTTAAAGAGGACCTCTTACCCCCTCATACATGTGAAGGTGAACATGACATTCTGTAGCGGCTGCTACCGAGATTTAGGGGCACTTTAAACTTTCTTCTTAGCCCCCCATTTGCTGAGATATCAGTCCCAGTATCTGACCATTATAATCCTCTTCACTCTTAGAGAGGAGGTGCTGGAGAAGAGGAGGGGGCGTGTGTTACTCTATTCTTCTCTGATAAGTAGAAGATTATTATGATACACACCTCCTCCTCTGCTCCAGCTCCTCCTCTCTGACAGTAGAGAGGATTATAATGGTCAGATACTGGGACTGATATCTCAGCAACCATGGTGGCTAAGAAGAATATTCAAAGTTCCCCCTGAATCTCTGTAGTAGCCTCCTGGTCATCTCCACGTGGCGAATGGTCCTCTTTAAGTGTTATACAAGGAAAGAGTACTACATTGCCCAACATCTAAACTGTGTCAGGATATGGGGACCCATCGACATAAGTAGCATGGAATATCCCCAACCTTTCCCTATAGTATATGCCGAAGTGGGACATATTACGATGGGCGACCCCTTAGTCATTGAAGGCACTGAAAGCCAATAATCACAGAACGGGGGAGGGGAGATGCTTCACCAACACTTCTACTTTCTATCACCCTAATCTGCAACTAATCAACGCTTCTCCCGCCGCCGCAGACAGATTGAGTTCTAATCTCCATTGGATCTTTACGGCTGATTCAGTGTTTGCCGTATTGTTCCCCCATGTTAAAATTAGCGAGATTACTCATCATCATCGTCTTTACTGATGACATCATCGGCCGAGCGGAGGAGACCGGGAGCCAATTAACAAGCCCCACCTGAACTCACAGCAGAACTGTCTGACCTATTTACTACCAAGGGACCCGAGTAATTGGAACAAAAAGTGTCTCCAACTTGGAGCAGTTACAAACGATTTTTTTTTCTTTTTAGCTGTTTTGTCGCTGTTTTATTCACGTTCGGTTGTTGTGTTTCCATTAAGCCGTTTACGATAATGACTCATTCACTAAGAGGAGAAGTGAAATTTACTGCACAATTAAGGGTTTTATTAAGCAGATACTTCACCAGCTAAAAGAAATTCTTATCAGCAAGGAGCCAAGATGAGATCCTCCATCACCAGAACCGCAAAGAGGTTCTGCTGCGTCCTTCTAGATGAGTCATTGAAAGGGCAGGAGCGGAACCAGCAAGACCCGTCCTTCAAGTGCCAAAATCTCCTACTACAACCCTAAAACCAGTGTCGGACTGGCCCACCAGAGTCCCAGAAGATCCTCCGGTGGGCCCAGGCTCAACCCAATACTGAACCCCATAGGTCCATCAGAAAACACCACAATTTGGAGGCTGCTAGAGTACATTTCCTGGGGGATAATGAAGAGTGGGCCCCCAGATTGATTTTCTCTGGTGGGCCTAAGGAAACCCAGTCCGACACTGCCTAAAACTGACCTTGAATACCCAAAATACTAACCTCCCAGTAGAAACTCCAAGTCACTATACCACAGACCCCCTAGCAATAACCCTAAAGGTCATTGGACTAGGGTTCAGGTCAGGCATTTAGTCATAACCCTTTTTAGTCAAACCTTTGTGTATGTTGTTAGTAGCAGCAGAACTGTGATATATGGATGTATATTCCAGGATTGCGGTATTGGGGACAGACCTGTCTTCACACTGCTGTGCTCTTAATTCTCTGTATTGAACTTCTTTGCTCTGAGTATAAGCAGTAGCAGACTTCTGCTGAAGTACTACAGTAGTCACTCGAAAGGGAAAGACTTCAATGCATAGAAATAAGAGCACAGCAGTGTTAGGACACGCCCCTTGAGCACTTGGAGAAACTACAATCCTGGAATATAAATCTAAATGTAACAGTCCTGTTGCTACTGACAACACACACATATGTATAATTACACAACTGAAGTGGAAATGGTCTGCAGTTCTGCATGGCTTACCCTTCAGGATTTTAGCTTCTTCAAGTGCAGTTGGGGCGTGTCCTCACACTGCTGTGCTCTGTGAACTCTGCGGCATTACAGCCCCCCTTCTTCTGTAAGTGAATGCTGTTTTATTGTATCCAACCAGAAGATGTATACGACTTCTTAATACAGAAAACTGCAGAATATTGGTGCTGGATTTCCATAGAGGATGTGTGTGATCCCCCTGATCATGAGTTGCCGATGCGAATGATTAATATCTAAATCACTTCTAATCCTAATGTCTCATTTTAATTATGGCCTCGCTCGAATGTTTTTTTTTAAATTAAATTAGAGGATGATAAATTACCAGGGAGCAAAACTGATGTACTACAGGTGAGCTTATCACGTAGGACGCCATCCCGCATAGACCTCGGCTTTACAGAGCGCCATCATCAACAACAGGAGACACAGAGGGGACAATGTGTATGATCCCCCATCATGTCACCTCCATGTATGATCCCCCATCATGTCTCCTCCATGTATGATCCCCATCATGTCCCCTCCATGTATGATCCCCCAATATGCGGTCCTTCATGTATGATCCCCCATCTGCTCCTCCATGTATGATCCCCCCATATGTCTCCTCCAGTATGTTCCCCCATCATGTCCCCTCCATGTATGATCCCCCAGCATGCTCTCCATGTATGATCCCCATTCATGTTCCTCCATGTATGATCCCCCATCATGTATCTCCATGTATGATCCCCCATTAATGTTCTCCTTCCATGTATGATTCCCCATCATGTCTCCTCCATGTATGATCCCCCCTCAGTCTCCTCCAGTAGATCCCTAATGCACCTAATGTATATCCCCCAATCATGTCAACCTCAATGTATGATCCCCATCATGGTCTCTCATGTACGACTCCCATCAGGTAACCTCCATGTACGTCCCCATCATGTCTCCTCCGGTACGATCCCCCATCATGTTTTCTCCGCCATGTACATCCCCCATCATGTCTCCTCCATGTATGATCCCCCATAATGTCTCTCCATGTATGATCCCCCATCAGTCTCCCCCATGTATGACCCCATATGTCTCTCATGTATGACCCCCATCATGTTCCTCCATGTATGATCCCCATCATGTCTCCTCCAGGTATGATCCCCCATCATGTCTACCTCCATGTATGATCCCCCATCATGTCTCCTCCATGTATATGCTCCCCATCATGTCCCCTCCGATGTATGATCCCCATCTGTATCTCCTGTCATGTCTATCAGGGGGGGGGGGGGTACCTCCTTATCCCATCATTCTCCTCCAGTATGATCCCCATCATGGTCTCTACATGGATGATCCCCATCATGGTCTCCTCCATGTATGATCCATCAGGTCACTCCAGTATGATCCCCATCATGTCTCCTCCATGTATGATCCCATCATGTCTCTCCATGTATGATCCCCATCGATGTCTCCCTCCCTGTATGATGCCCCATCGTTCCTCCAGTATGAATCCCCCATCAGTCTCCTCCATGTATGATCCCCCATAATGTCTCCCTCATGTATGATCCCCCATCATGTCTCCCCCATGCATGATACCCCATAATGGTCTCCTCCAGATGATCCCCCATCATTCTCCTCAGGTATGATCCCCATCATCATGTTCGCCTCCATGTAAGATCCCCCATCATGTCTCCCCCTGTAGATCACCATCATCTCCTCCATGTATGATCCTCATCAGTTCACCTCCAGGGATTGATACCCCCATAGTCTCCCCCAGGATGATACCCCATCGGTCTCATCCATGTATACGATCCCCATCAGTCTCCTACATGTACGATTTCCCCCCATACTGTCTCCTCCATGTCCGATCCCCCATCATGTCTCCTCCATGTATGATCCCCCATCATGTCCTCCCCATGTCGATCCCCCATTCATGTCTCCTCCATGTATGATCCCCAATCATCTCTCCTCCATGTTACGAGCCCCATCATGTCCCCCCATGTAGGATCCCCCATAGTCTCCCCCATGTATGATCCCAATTCATGTCTCCTCCACGTACGATCCCCCCATCAGTCTCCTCCATGTATGATCCCCATTCTGTCTCCCCATGACGATCCCCTCATGTCTCTACATGTATGATCCCATCATGTCTCCTCAATGTATGATCCCCATCATGTCTCACATGTATGATCTCCCATCAGTCTCCTCCATGTATGATCCCCCATCATGTCTCCTCCATGTACGATCCCCCATCATGTCTCCCCCATGTATGATCCCCCATCATATCTCCTCCATGTACGATCCCCCATCATGTCTCCTCCATGTATGATCCCCCATCATGTCTCCTCCATGTATCATCCCCCATCATGTGTCCACCATGTATGATCCCCATCATGTCACCTCCATGTATGATCCCCCATCATGTCACCTCCATGTATGATCCCCCATCATGTGTCCACCATGTATGATCCCCATCATGTCACCTCCATGTATGATCCCCCATCATGTCTCCTCCATGTATGATCTCCCATCATGTCTCCTCCATGTATGATCCCCCATCATGTCTCCTCCATGTATGATCTCCCATCATGTCTCCTCCATGTATGATCCCCCATCATATCTCCTCCATGTATGATCCTCCTCTATGTACAAACATAAATTTGTACAATGGATTGTGTGAATTATGTCCAGGGTCAGATTCACAGCGTTCCCTTTGTTATATCGCTGTTTACAATATAACATCATCTGTACAGCGGAAAGTTCATGGAATAAGGCGATTGCTTAGCAACTGCTATATTATACATCATCCTGTAACTGTGCCGCCTCTAGGCCCCACACGTCTCTGCTACACCGCACTCCCAGCACTGCTCAGCCACTTACACAATCACTCGCACAACACCTTGACACTGGCAACATGACTCACATCCACAAAAACTGCACAAAATGCATTCATTATCAAAAATAGATGACACGTCCACACACAAGATGCTGCTCAACACGGGTATGAGCTTAAAGGGGTGCTCTTAAAGGGAAAATACCCCTTTACAACATATATATGATCATATATTCCTGGTCTAGTCCCTTATTCAACCCCCACCCCCTCCTCCGTCAGACAAAGTGAGACGACAAGTCACTGGTCCTCAACAAGGTCAACATCATCTTCTCCTGCTGTTCTGATGATTAGCTACATACATTGTCATGGCTTGTTCATAGGGTTTTGGGGGTTACTACAGCCATTTGAAGAAAGGGTTAATCCAAAAACAAAATCAATGGATTTCGAGGATCAATAATACCGTAATTCACTCGTATACCGCGGTTTCTAGACACCCCGACAGTATCTCTAAAAAGTACATCATCTGCTCGGAAATCATGTGCGTAAATCAAATTACATGCCTTGTTAGCTAATTAGTTTGGGACTCGCTTCTTGCACAGCCTCCTTTATATCTCCGAATTAAGCCAAGACAATTATCACACACATCGAGGAGACGGCTCCAAAATAGGACTCGACGCGTCTTAAAGGACCACATAGGGATCCTAAATACCCAGCCCGGACCAGACACTGCGATACAGGAGACATCTCGTCATTAGAAAAGAAAAACTATGATACATCTGATGGAGCGATCCCATTACAGCATATGCTCTAGTCACATCCAAAGCTGCATTCAGAAGCTGAGGGGCAATCCCATAATGTATGGCAGAGCATGTCGTGGCTTTGTAGAAATAAAGCTGAGGTTAGAGATCATTATCATTCAAGATTCTCTTCACTGAAGCTTTGCCGAAATTTCCAAAAGTTTCTATTTCAATCTGAATCTATTTGGTCCGAATCCGTATAGCTTTACCTGTCCTGGAAATTGGTATATAACAGCCTCTAGTCCTCCAAAATACAGGGGCACATTTACTTACCCGTCAAATTGATGCCGCCGATCTGGAATGTCCGACGAGGAATCGGAGCTGCCGCGATTCACTAATATCGTGCGTCCAATTTCCTGCATGTGTCCCTTCCCCGCTCAGGTCCACCGGAGTTCACCTTCTTCTTCCCGGTGCTGATCTTGCAACACAATTTCATTTTTAAATTCCACGTTTTTTCCGAATCAGCCGGGCTACGCAGATGTGCCACAATCCGATCACGTACGCCAAAAAACATTCAGCGCAGAACGGAAAAATTTGTGAAACCCACGGAAATGCGTCCGACGTACCCTTAGTAAATGTGCCCCGCAGAGTTTTGGGTGTAAACTTTTTTTACAAATTTTAAAACAATTATAAAAAAAAAAACAAAAAACGATTTTTTGAAATAAAATTGGAAAGTAAAAAAAAAAAATAGAAAATAATAATAATAGATAATAATAGACAATAACAAAATTTGGAACGCCATGTTCTGTAGAATGCTTGCATAAATAAACAATGAAAATCAAGTCATGTAGCACAGCATCTTAACATGTCCTATCGATTATAATTGGAGTGAACTCCATAACAGACAAAAAAAAATTACGAAAGTCAGAATTTGACAATTTTACACTTTTTGCCACTTGTAAAAATTAAAAAAAAACTTAAAAGGTTATATATTTCTCCAAATAGTAACAATGAAAACATCAGCTCATCCCGCAAAAAAGTCACACCTCAAACAGTGGCAAAGTATAAAAAAGTTAGGGGTGTCAAAATATGGCAAATCCAAAGACAGTTTATTTTTTTTTAAAAGGTATTAAGACATAACAAAACTTTATAAATTTGTCATCCCCACAATCCAACTGACCCAAGGAATAAAGGGGATGTGTCATTTGGACCACAAATTAAAATCCATCAAAACAAAGTCCAAAAGAAAATGGCGTTTTTGTTTGTCAATTCCAATTGACAATTGGATTTTAAAAATGTTGGGTTGCCATAAGAATCAGGATTAGTAATAAAGCTTCATTACAGACACCTCTGATAACTGTTATCAGGGCCGGATTAAAGGAGGGGCTCCTGGGGCTCGAGCCCCGGGGCCCCCACCACTTTCCCTTTTTAAGGGGCCCCCACCAGTTTCTGACAGAGTCGCTGACTGTCTCTGAGTGCGATGTGCAGCGGCCCGTGGCCACCCACTTCGCACATAGGGATCTAGGATGTCACTGACACAGTTGCCATCGCTGGGGGAGATCGCTGATGCACTGACGGCAGTTTGTGATGGGACGCCGGCGGTGAGTGATGACGTCACGCTGTCGGTGTCCGATCACTACATGCTGCTGCCAAAACTGCCCCAGCGATGGCAGCTGTGTCTTCAGTGGCCGGCGGCTGTCTGAAGAGCAAGGAAGAGCCTGCAGCATCGGGGGATCACTGGAAGGGAAGGTGAGGTAAGTATGAAGTATTATTTTGTGGCCATTTTCTACAGGGGTCTGGCAGGCTATATACTACAGCGGGCTGGCAGGTTAAATCCTAGAGGGGGCTTGAAGGCTATATACTACAGGGGGCTGGCAGGCTATATACTTCCAAAAACATTGTTGGAAGGGCCCCCACCAGTTTGCGCCCAGGGGCCCCCACCACCCTTAATTCGGCCCTGACTGTTATAGCTGATTATTGTAGCCTGAGGATAAAGTACAGCAAATTACCAACATCCAGAGGTCCATTTGTAACTAGGGGTCGTATGTAAGTCAGGTGTTCATAAGTAAGGGACTGCCTGTAATTGGATTTTTTTCCAGCTTTCCAGTAAATTGCACTAAATATTAAACCATGCCACTAAATAGTACAATATGTCCCACATAATACAAGCCCCCATATCATAGTATCATAGTCTATAAGGCTGGAAAAAGACGCAAGTCCATCAAGTCCAACCTTTAAGAATGAAACAAATAATTTTTTTCCCCATAACCCATGATATTTTTTCTCTCCAGAAAGGCATCCAGGCATGTACATAGAGTCCGCCATAACAACCTCCTGCGGCAGAGAGTTCCACAGTCTCACTGCTCTTACAGTAAAGAATCCCTGTATATGTCTTTGTAAATAGAAAAAAAGTAATGAAATGTGACTCATGATGACATCACCAGGAATGTGAATCTGTGGCCGTGCAGAAAGTGATGTCAGTACTGCACCGCCACATCCTCACAATCGCTCCATCTTTATCCAGCGTGCTTCGTTCTATCTTGCGTGCACCGTCATCCGAAAATCTTACCTATAAACTTTCGTGCAATCTTTTTTTTTTAGCCGCGCTCCTCTGTAAACTGGGGGCTGCTGTTCTATCCGCGTTGCTAATAATTTCATTGAAAAACATCAAACAGAAAACAGCCGGCGAAATCGCTAAAAACAGAGTGTTGGCGAGGCAGGCGGGAGGCCTCAGCAGCTCGGCGCAGGCTGCGGAGGGGGAGATTACACAACAAGAAAAACTTATGATCAAAACATTTTACCTCCTCTTTAAAGGCCTCCAAATATAGAACAGAACCTCATAGCAAATTTTTTTTTTACAAAACAAGTTATCTAAGCAGCCTACTCGACAGCCGGAGAGGAGACGGTCACAGGAGGGAATTGTGCAGGGAGCGCCACGCGATAAGTGGTTTAGCTTTTTGAGGCATAATTATGAATTTTAACATTTCTCTCTTTTTTTTTTTTTTTTTCTTATTTCCTCCTGGTGCCTCGCGCCTCATGAATAAAATATGACAAGGCTGATGGGATCCTCTGCAGCAGGTTGATCTGTAACACACAACGTGCGCAGGATGCCAATGTCAAGCTTCCCTGCAGGAGAAAAAAATCTTCCTGCCTTGTTTTTAGTTTTGTGTCTTTAGTGAAGAGGCATCAAGAAGACACGAGGGAGGCGCGAGCGCAAACTGTCTCATCAGTAGGGAAGCCATGAAAATCATCAAACGGTAACAAAGTTATGGGTTATGATATATGAGCCAAGGTGACATCACACTAAAATGTGAAGCTGTGGCCGTGCAGAAAGTGTTTGACGTTCTGCATTGCCACATTCTTACATTCAGTTCCCATTTTATCCAATCCACATTATGGACGCCTTACATGTTGACATAACGGCTACTATTTTAGTTCTACTAGTTTAGTAGGTACTAGTTCATTCAAAAAAGTTTATTAAAGGGACGGCATCCTCTTATAACTAGCCTCCCAATCATAAGTGCATCTGCAACGCACAATGGCCAACTCAACCCTGCTGGTATCTGTACTGTCCCCCCACCCCTTATGTAGGGCAAGCTAAACCATCTCTCTGAGCTTTAGTATGTCGATGAGAAATTTATGGAAGCCCCTGTTGATAAATAGCAACTTTCCCTCCAAGTTCATGATGTTGCCCTTTAATTACTCCATTCCTAATGATTGTTTCTGCCTGAATAACTTTCCGTGAAGACCCCAACTTGACCTGATCATGAGTTTGAGCTGCCTGTCCTGACCTTTGGCAAGTACTTCAATGTCGCTAGATCTCTACTTGTCCAAACCCTGGCTTGGTCCTGACCTCTCCCCTATTGACCTCCAGTGCTTCAGCTTGACCTATCCAGGTCAGCAGCCACTATCCTAGTACTACTATAATGGGCTGCGACCTGGTGACCTCAACTCAACAAAGTCAACAACGGTACAAGGGTTATGGGGAGAAACTAACAAGGTTATTAAGAGAAATATACAAATACTTTTTCCAGGATGGGGCAAGGGAAACATTGCTTCTTAGCTACCTTGTAAGGCAGTCCCCTTTACATCAAGCATGACTTACAGGAATCCTAATGACATGATGTGGGATTAAAGCCAAACCAGTATATATATATATTTATTTCAAAAGGAGCAGATTCCCAACTGTAGACAGGACTGTTTTGACGTGGTTGCGTCTCTTCAGTACAGTGTAGGAAATTGGGTAATAGGCTTGTGACTAGGGTCGGGAAGTAAGAGTTCTCTTTACTGAGACTAACAATTAAGGGCATCTTATAGCCGTATGGAGACTTGTAGCCATTGATGCTCCACAAGGAGATTCTGGGAAATATGCAAATATATTTTCTAGGATCAGATAAGGAAAACAATTCCTCTTTTATTTACACAACTGCAAGGCTGCCTTAAAGGGAACCTGTCACCAGGGACCTCATTTTCACTAAACACAGGTTGCAGAAGCCCATGACACCTGCAGTGCAAATATGTCTCTCTGCCTTTTCTAAGCATTTGCATTACAATATAATTGTGTGTTATAACCTACCTTGTAATCTGACAGAATCCATTGTGTAGTCCCAGGGGTTTGGCTTTGGTTTGGATGCATTTCAAAAAACAACATGTGATTTGTCTGTGTTACTCACTCCTCAGCTCTCAGCCCCCACATTTGTGCTCCTGTACAGCTCCTCCCTCCTGCTCCTTCACAGAGGTCACAGGCTGGTTAGCTGACATCAGTGGGAGAGGGAGGAGCTACACAGGAACACAAAGGTGGGGACTGATAGCAGTGGGGGAGGAGTGAGCAGCACAGACAAATCACATGTTGATTTTTGAACTTCATCCAAACCAAAGCCCAACCCCTGTGACTACACAGAGGATTCTGCCAGGGTGGTTATAACACACAATTATATTGTAATGCAAATGCTTAGAAAAGGCAGAAAGACATATGTGTACTGCAAGTGTGATGGGCTTCTGACACCCGTCTTTAGTGAAAATGAGGTCGCTGGTGGCAGGTTCCCTTTAAATGGCAAAGTCTTATACATTTACATACATACATATACATTTTTTATATATTATATTTTTATGTATTGGTGGATTCCATATGCATTCCATGTATATTGCTAACTTTTTAACTCCTCCTAACATTTACTAACGTCAACTTATTGGGGGTCATTTACTAAGGGCCCGATTCGCGTTTTCCCGACGTGTTACCCGAATATTTCCGATTTGCGCCGATTTTCCCTGAATTGCCCCGGGATTTTGGCGCACACGATTGCCACCTGGTGGACATCGGGCGCAGGACCTTCATGAATCGCCGGAAGACCCGAACGCCCGTCAGAGAAGCCGCCGCGAATGGACCGGCTAAGTAAATGTGCCCCAATATTTTTATATGTTTATATTTATCTTTTTATCATGTCTACAGTCCCTGTTGCTTTTGACCTGATGAAAACACCAAACGAAGTTGAAACGCATTGTCACGATTAATAAAACTTTGAGCTTTTATACCAACATCGGGGGACATTTATCGAGTGCACCGACACGGGGACAGTAACACCACTATTAGCACAAAGCCTTGGGATTAGTCCATGGACAATGCAGTCTGCAGTAGTTATTTATAACAATCTTGTAATATTCCATTTAAAAAAATTTAAGGGGAAGGATTTAACCAAAAACACTGTCAAAAGTTCAAAATAGAACCCCAAAACTACAAAATATCAAAATTCTTTACACCCGTTTTTCTATAATACAGAACATGTGGAACTGTTAATAAACAGGCATAAAAATAGGCACCAATTATAAAGACAGCAAATCCCACAAATACATAAAACATCTAAAACGAAAATTTCAAAAAGCATCTGCCCCCCCCCATCCTTTCTCCTCAGCTCCTTAATATTTCAAGGCGGAGTGAAGCGCTATCTCCGCACTGACTAACATCACTCTCCGCGCTCCCTGGGCACCAGTTCCGCATTCATATTTCAGGTTCAGTCCCGTCTTTCATCAGAAACGAATTTCCCGTGAAACATTCCGACCAAGGTAAAGAAAGGAGAATTTAAAAAAAAATCATTTAAAGGAGAAAAAAAATAAATAAAAACCTCAACAAGGAGAAAGAAAATCTCCTGATATTCTCCGTCCTAAAAACTTTCAAAAGAAGAAACAAACGCCATTTAGCAGACGCTTTCCACGCTCCACCAGTGGAGGCTTTTTGTTCTCTAGTCATTTATCGAGGAACTTTTTGAAAGAAAAAAAAAAAAGTTCTCGTAAAACGAGAGGCAGGAACCGGGAGACGGAGAGATTTGTGCCGCTTCTAGGTCATCACTTATTTTTAATAGCAACAAAGTGCCCATAGGGAAATCTCAAGTGTGACTGCGGAATGGATGAATCACTTAATGGAACTTTCCGGAATTTTTTTACAATTTTTTTCTTCTCGAATACCTTTCGGCATTCATCATTCACTGAGTTAACCAGATAATTGCAAAACACAAAACAGACATATTCAGGCTATGTGTAGTCTAAATCTGGCCTATATGTGTACCTTACCTTCCTCCTATGCAGCTAAAGCAAAACTCCCAGCAGACCCAGATTTAGGGTTATCATTTTTCAACAATTTGTCAAACCATAGGTTGAAGAAAATTTGTGCAAATTGATATTAATTAAACCTGCCAACTATTCAATGTTTTCACAGACTGGACCTTTAAAGGAGAAAATAGTAGGCCTTTTGAGGGAGAAGTCCTAAACTTGTAAAGGGAGAAGCATGTGGACCTGTAAAGGGTGGAGCATGTGGACCTGTAAAGGGAGGAGCATGTGGACCTGTAAAGGGAGCAGCATGTGGACCTGTAAAGGGAGGAGCATGTGGACCTGTAAAGGGAGGAGCATGTGGACCTGTAAAGGGAGCAGCATGTGGACCTGTAAAGGGAGCAGCATGTGACCTGTAAGGGAGAGCATGTGGACCTGTAAAGGGAGCAGCATGTGGACCTGTAAAGGGAGCAGCATGTGGACCTGTAAAGGAGCAGCATGTGGACCTGTAAAGGTAGCAGCATGTGGACCTGTAAAGGGAGGAGCATGTGGACCTGTAAAGGGAGCAGCATGTGGACCTGTAAAGGGAGGAGAATGTGGACCTGTAAAGGGGCAAGCATGTGGACTTATAAAAGGTGGAGCCATAAAGGGATGAGCCTAGGGGCCCATAAAGGGAGAAGCCTAGGGAACCATAAAGGGAGAAGCCTAGGGAACCATAAAGGGAGAAGGCTAGGGAACCATAAAGGGAAAAACCTTGAGACTCATAAAGGGAGGAGTTTAAGGAAGAATGTACCTTAAGAGAGCAGAATCTGTGCATATTCGCATAAAGTATTAATCAATCCCTGTTGGTAGTTGCTTTTACTAGTGCTGAGGATCATCTATGCAAATGTACATTACCCAATACTTCAAACTATATACTTCTACCGATTGGTACCCCTATATTCACTCTTTAACCCCTATAGGAGCCTTGTACTTTACAAGACAGAAACAACAAGGTTGCTACCTCTTGACAACCAATGAATAGCACCAAGGCCAATGGACAAACTCGGGTCAGGACTGGCAGAATTTACTCCATCTCGTATAAAGATGATGATAATACTAAAACCAAACTCAGGTTGAGAACATGTTGCTCAGACACCTCCTACCTTCCCTGGCCTTGGTGCTGTTCATTGGTGGTCAAGAGGTAGCAACCTTGTTGTTTCTGTCTTGTAAAGTACAAGGTCCCTTATAGGGGTTAAAGAGTGAATATCGGGGTGCCAATTGAATAAAAGGTTTCAAGCAATTAGGTTCAAGTTATTCATAGGAAGAGCAAAACAGGCTAAAATGATCCAAATAGTCATCAATACAGCAAGCCTGTTTGGGAGATTTGGACAATGTATTGGCAACCACAGTTGGTCATATGGACCAGCTACACAGGAGTGCACTAAGCCCATAAAGCAACTCAATTAATCGTTTGGAGCCCAGAGATCAGCAACTCCTTGCTCCAACATTCATATACCATGCATTAGCCGATTTGATACTCCTGTCTCTTTGTTTTGTTGGCCTATCCACCAATCACAACACTAAAGGATAGACCATTGGCCATTACACCGGTTCAGTCAACAGCGGTCAACCAGCATTGCAACAATGGGGCTCATTTACGAAGGTCGCACTTTCGTCGGTTTTCCCAAATATTTCCGTTTTGCGCCAAATTCCCCCAGGGAATTTGGCGCACGTGATCAGATTTTGGCGCATCGGTGCCAGCTTGCATGCAACAGAAATTGGGGGCATGCCGTCGGACAACCCGACAGATTCGGACAAACCGCAGAATTTAAAAAAAAATTTGTGTCACAAGATCAGCACTTACATGCACCAGGAAGAAGCAGGTGAACTCCGGCGGACCTCGGCACAGCAGCGACACATGCAGGAACTCGGACTTACGATCTTAGTGAATCCGAATCCTCGTCGGACAATGCACCGTGGGATCGCAACGGAAGACTTGTCACTGCATTGCCAGCCATTTTTGGAGAGGTGTCTTAAGGTCTTCTACCCACGGGTGAGAGTTCCTTGTAATTTGGTCGGTAAGAGCTTCATGCCATGAGGTCCTCGGAGCCATAAATAGTGTTTGTCATAGATCCGTCTTCCCCGCTGCCCTATACTGATCAGAATGCTAATTTAAAATTTTGGCAGATAAATGTAATTAGCAGGTTGGGTTCTCATGAGAAACTGCTAATTTTTATTCACTGTGGGTGGTTTCAGGCAGCGGGGGTTTCAGGAGCGGCGAGGATTGAGCACAAAGGCGGCTCATCACTTGTATTCTACCGGTCCTTTTACCGTATTATCACAGCGGCGCGGCATCCGTTACCACTCGAGAGCAGCATTCATCCTAATAAACCGCAACGTGGGATGGATGTCTCCATCCAGCCAGAGACCGAGGCTCCGCCATGATGCATCCTTCTTATGTGTAATTATACCGACAACATATGGCCACAAATATCTAACTCCATTATATTCTCTCCCCAATGGGCGTTCTGCATGGAATTTATGGACTACAGCAAGAACCGGGAACGTTATGGGTCCCACAGTCGCACTTAGTGCATTTCCTATGGGCAATAAGAAAATTATTTCACATTTTTTTTTATTTTTTTGCACTATAGCTACTTACACGCTGCAGCAGAGAACAATAAACACAATTATTAAACTGTGAGATGTTATATATTCCGGAATCTGTAGGGTCACGCTGCTGCTACATCACAATCTTGAATTGTAGGTCGTTAATCCTTCGGCGAAAATGATCCCGTTTTTCTAAATTATTCACATTTTTAAAAGAAAAAAAATAATTTGAAAAATTTCCTTTGTGTATGTAGCCCCCAGGTACACTTATACATCTCCATGGTCACAGACAACAAACTAACCCTTTGTAGTCATAGTCTGCTGTCATGTGCTCTTACCACTGCCAACAAACAGTACAAGACTAGGCAACCCAAAATGTAACAATATCTCATACAGCTTTGGGTATGCAGCCCCTATGCACACCAATGTATCTCCATAGTTACAGGCTACAAACAAACCCTCTGTGGTCTGATACCGCTGTCACTTATTATTTCCACCACCTACTCTTTTTTCATAACCTGTCAACAGAATGAGATTAGGAAACGTAAAATTCAACAAAATGTCCTGCTGCTTTGCGTATGCAGCCCCTGTGCACTTCTATATATATATCCATAGTTACAGACTATTAATAAAAAATGTTATTGCCTCCACCTTCTGTTTTCTGAAAACTTGCAACTAGTAGAAAAAGAGGCCAACTTTTGGTAAGACTCTGATTTGTGTATGCAGCAACTATGAACTGTATCTCTATAGTTACAGACCACAAACTTTGTAGTCAGATACCGCAGTCAAGTGTTATTCCCTCTAACTTCTATTTCTCATAACCTGCAGATAGTAGAAGAGCAGGACACCCAGCTTTGGAAAAGTCTCATACCGATGTCGGTACACAGTCCCTATGCACACCCATGTGTCTGCATAGTTACAGACTACAAATGAAAAATGTGTAGTCTGACTCTACAGTCACATTATTGCCTCAACTTCCCATTGTTTGATAATCTACAACCAATGAAAGAGGAAGCAACAAAAGTTTTAGGATCAGACTACACATGGGGTTTGTTTGTAGTCTGCAACCATGTAGACACATTGGGGCAGATTTACTTACCCGGTTCTGTCGCGATCCCGCGGTGCGTTGTCCAACGAGGATTCGGGTCTGCCGCGATTCACTAAGATCGTGCGCCCGAGTTCCTGCATCCGTCATTTCCCCACTCAGGTCCCCGGAGTTCACCTGCTTCTTCCCGGTGCATGTGAGTGCTGATCTTGCAACCCAATTCCATTTTTAAATTCTGCGGTTTGTCCGAATCAGTTGGGGTCCCCGACGGCCATGCCCCCCATTTCTGTCGCGTGCAAGTCGGTGCCGATGCGCCACAATCCAATCGTGTGCGCCAAAAACCCGGGGCAATTCGGCGCAAAACGAAAATAATCGTGAAACCCGACGAAACTGCGGCATTCAGACTCTAAGTAAATGAGCCCCAGTGTGTTTTGCATTGGAGCTGTATACATAAAACAGTATGATTTTTTGTGATTTTTAATTTAAAATGTCATGGAAGAACAAAAATTGGTTAGAACCCAAACGTATGGTCATTGTATGGAAAAGTCATATATAGACGGTATATATTTCATAGGGTGGTGGGGAGGAGGGGGAAAAAACATATTGTGGGGGAGGTGCTTAACTTTATTGTTTTACATTCTTAAGTCAAAAAACTGCACAAAAACAAATCCAAAATGTTGCATTTTTTTCACATTTTATGTACAGTTTTCTATGTTCTAGGTTTCCAAAGTGGGAACTGGCGTCGGTCCTGGCGCTATTCTGGAAAAGCTGTGTCTGCGGTGGGCACAAGAGCTTAATGGGATTTAAGGGGATGTTAAATTGAGCAATAAAATGTGCCAACCCATATGGATGTGGTCACGGAAGCAGCTGATCAGATTAAACACAGGCCACAGTCATCTGTTCCTCTCCGAAAACAGTGTCTAGAGAGCCGCCAAATCCTCCTCCTGTGTGAGCAGATAGGACCATTCCATTCCAGGACCCTCACCCTAAAACCACACAAATAGCATATGAACAGGGACACGGGCACAAGGACAGGAGCAAAATATTTGAAAATGGAAACGGTAGCGACTACATATTGTCATCATACAAGTCTCGCAATCCCTATCCAGACATCGTGCCCAACCATTGTCATGTCCTACCGTAACCGATTGGATGAAAGAAGAGGAATCCACCATAGGTGAACGTATCCACAGCTCATAGTCATAGATAGAGACATACAATCATCCTATACCAACAAAGTATGTCTACTAGTACCAGACAGGGGTTCCATGGCCCATCCTCTCTCAACTCCTAAGAAATAGATCTTGTAGATATCCAAAGGGAAAGGATGACATCCGGCACTCCAAAAAAAAGAAGGGCACATAGTCCATAATCCAAAAGGATCACCATTGCTCATCCTTTTGGAGCATGGACCATGTGCCCTTCTTTTAAATCAAATGCAATAAATATTATGGATTTTTAAGATTTTCAAGTATATTTTTTGGAGTGCCGGATGTCACCCTTTCCCATTGGATATCTACAATTACTGCAGCTGATCGTCACAGCGTCTGCTTCCGTGCACCCTCCACCACAACAGGACTTCTTATTCCGGTATTCGTGAGCTGGCTATTAAGAAATAGACACCCCCAGATTAATTGTCTTCTTCTAGACCCACTGTGCCTTGGCCCACAATAGGATCCTCTGGTACTCTGGTGGACCAGTACCAGTACCAGTACCAGTACATCCCTGATGTCTACTACACAACCCTAAATGCCTGACACTGCAACATTGTATCTACTGGAAGTGTCCCGGATGTGCTGTGTTCCTTCTCGTATTATAACCCTCTCCTATTACAACAGTAACTGGAATGGCTTCTCAGAAGTGACAGAGGGATGTGACATCAGGGAGGGATGTGACATCAGAAGGATGTGTCACCATCAAAAGAAAGAAGAAACATCTCCTCCGGAGGGAAATGACATCATCACCAGTTAGATGTGACATTAGCAGTAGGAGACATCACCAAGAGCAGGACGTGACATCGCCCCCGCCACCCCCCACCCCCAGAAGGATGTGACATCCCCACCAAAACGATATAAGAACAAAAGTAAATGACATCATCACCAAACAGATGTGACATCTTCACCAGAAGAATGTGACCAAGAAACGGACGTGACATCACCACCAGAAGGATATGAGAACAAAAGTGCATGACATCATCACCAGTAGGATGTGACATCACTACAAGAAAGATGTGACATCACCAGCAGAAGGATGTGACATCAGAAGTATGTGACATCACCACACAGGGAAGATGTGACATAACCAGCAGAAGGATGTGACATCAGAAGTATGTGACATCACCACCACAATGGTTGTGGCGTCAAAAATACATGACATCATCACCAGACAGATGTGACATCACCAGAAGAACGTGGCATCAACACAAGAGAAACTTGACATGAGAAGGATAAGACAACTTCAAAAAATGAATGATATATCATAAAAGTATGACATGTTCAGAAGTAGGTTATGACATCAAAAAAGGGGGTGTGACATCATGATACATGGGCATTTAGGGTGTGTCTCTGGGAAGCTGAGATGGGGACCATGTTATGGGGTGGGGGGAGATATTAGGGTGACCAAGCACACTGAGAATATCCCAGCATGCCCTGCTCCCCCCCCCACCCCCCATACTGTAAGTGCTATAAATTAGGAGACATCGGATTCGGAGGATACAATGCAAATCCTGTTAACTCTTTACTAATCAGATTACGGCTTCCACCTCAGCACGCTCCATCTGTTCCCTGCAGCCTTAAAGGGAATTAGGAACAAAAAAAAAGCAGGGGCAAAGTCACCGAGGAGGAAGAAATTTACACCACAGGCTCCGAGCTTTTCATTTACTCAGCTTCTGCGCCGCGGTCTATGAGAAATAAACGGCAAAAAAAGTAAGAAAATCAAAAAAGAAAAAAAAAGTAAAGTCACTGTTTTGCTTGACAAGAAGGAACGTTGCGTTAGTGAAAGCTCCGGGGCGAATTCCCACATCCGGAATGTGTAACCGGAGTAATTACTGTTTGTCATCACGTATCGATCACTGGGAGGTGTAAAAGCTCCATGACTATAGTGTACAAAGAACTAGATGGATTACAAGGGATTTCAAGGGCAACTCCACCTGTGTTGTAGACTTTCTTTGCTCTGTCTTAAAGGGATGTACGAGATTAGAAAAGCTGATATTATATCAATTTTCTTCCAAGAACAGCGCCACCCTAGTTCACAGGTTGCGCCTGGTATTGCAACTCAGAGCATATATTGTGGATGGAGATGAGCTGTAAAAAGGATGGTGCTGATTCAGTACAAGCAGGGTTGGCTCCAGGTTTCAGTAGGCCCCTTTGGGACAGATCCTCAGTGGGCCCCTTTGCATTGAACTCATGAGGCGTCATTTAAAATTCAGAAACTAAAACAGTCTCCGGTTCCCTAAATTATTCCCTAGTTTATCATCCCAAACAGCCCCTTATGGTTATTTTATATAAAGCCCCCCTCACCCCAAGGATTCTTTATATACAGCCTTATGTGGGCCCCCCAGCAGCTCTGGGCCGCCCGGCAGTTGCCCAGGATGCCCTGTGTTGGCGCCGGCCCTGTGTATAAGTCATACTGCTCGCAGCACTGTTGCAGGGGTAGACTAAATTTCTGGGGCCCCTAAGAAACGAGGGTCACTCTAATGAAAAGCTCGACTCCAAATCGTTAAGGGTGAATCTATTGTCCGATGCTCTGCCATAGCTTTAAGGGGGCAGGAATTGTAATGTTAGCATGGAGACATCTGAAAGTGGGCGGAATGCGGCCATGACAGGATGGGCTGGGAGGGCAGGAAAAGGCGGGTGTTTTAGAGTTGGGGGGTTGAACTTAGGTGAGGTGATAGGTGGTTTAGCTGGGGGGGTGGAGACTTTAGAGGGTTTATAAGGGGTGCCAGGAAGGGCACGCCATCTTTTGGCTAGAGAAAATTGGCCCACCCACCCTCCCCATTAGTTTGCTTTGTATTAGGGCCACATTGTGTGTTTGTGGGGAGGAGGGATACAAGTAGTTGAGATTCTTTGTCAGGAAAGGGTAGGTGTAGAGTAAGGAGTCGAGGTCATTGATTGGAAGTGGGCGGGTGCTTGGCAACAGATAATTTATATTTTAATAAATTGATTGCATCATTTGTTCTAAAGTCCGGGAATTTGGAGAATTGAATTGCAGTCTCCTCGAGAGTTTGACCTCAGGAGCTGGATTCATTTGATATTTGCCACATTCTGCCCTCGTCACTTGCCAGGTTGGTGTGCGGCTTGTGGATTGGTAGGTGTGGTTGTTTACACGCTGAGCGTGAGTTCTGAGCAATGATATTTTACTTAACGGTTACACCGGACTTAGTTGGTTGTCAAAAATGGACAAACCATTTTTATGCTCTGTTGTCAAGTACTCGGCCACGAAGAAAGTTGATGTTTAACGTATTCAGCATATTTTGTAATTGTTAATATATGTTTAATAAAGTTTATATTTTACAGATTTTCAAAGAATAAATAAAGCTGTGACCAGCACTTTTCCAACAACAAAATGTGTGCGTTTTATTTAGTTTTGGATAAGGAGGGTTCCTTTTCTGCTCTGTGAGCCGGTCCTATGACTCAGCCCTATCCTGGTCATGGATGACTGATCTGCAGGAAATGCCTACAATATAGGACCAACCGATCCCCGCACAAATCATCCCTACTTACATCTCCCATAGATGTCACTAAATAGAGCAAGGACCCTAAGGATCAAGTGGATAGGCCATCAATTATTATTCCTGGACAACCCTATTAAATTGCATTGGCATCCTGTGGACGCTGATACAGTTTCCAGCACATGACTTACAATAACCCTCCTCTTGGTCGACCCCTCATTTTTAGGGGGAAATTTGACCAAAGGTACAGGATAATTGCCCGCATCCCACCACCAAGTGTGGCCCCCAAACTTCAAGACCCACAAGAAATTGTATGTCCTGCATTTTGGATACATAAAGGTCCACCAAGAATCGACCCTGCAGAACAATGGGGTCTATTTCTTACTACAAAGGAACAATAAATGGATTGGCCACTGCTTATTCAGGGCCCCGCCCACAAGGAACCCTTCCCAATTTTTTTAAATTGAGAGACCCAACGGTCCATAGAATCATAGAATTCCAATCTAATGCTACAATGTATCCAACATGCAAAAACTTCATGCAAAAAGTATCAACACACAATGACGAGGCAGAGGCTCGAATCCCAATCTAACATCTTGTGTACGAGGCGTAAATAATTACCGTCATCTCATTAATATTCAGTAGTTAGCGTCACTATGACAACTCGTAACTGCAGATATTCTGGTCAGCGATTCATTCTACTCCAATACATTCACAAATACTGCCCCAGGGACCACGCTGTGGCCCCCCAATACATCCTGTTACTATGGAAACTAGCTTATCCCATTATATATTTATACCGTAATAATTAAAAGGAAGAATCAATGTAACATGAGAAATCAATCATAACCGGAAATAAATTACAATGCACCACTTATTATATCCATCACCTACATGTTACTTGTTAATTAAATCTGAGCATTTACATATTGTATGTCACAGCAGTATTATAGTAGTTATATTCCTGTACATAGGGCACACACAGTAATTTATAGTAGTTATAGTCTGCACCCCTACGATGGGAGGGCCAGAGATGATAGTAGTGATATTCTTTACATAGGCGGCCAGTATTATAGTAGTTATATCCTGATACATAGAGGACGCAGTATTATAGTAGCTATATTAATGTACATAGGCGAGGGCAGTATTATAGTAGTATATCTCCTTGTACATAGGGGGCAGTGATTTATAGTTAGTTATATTCCCTAGTACATAGGGGGCAGTATTATAGATATAGTTATATCCATGACCTACATAGGAGGCGGCATGTCTTATAGTAGTTATATTATGTACACTAGGGGCGCAGTTGTATATAGTAGTTATATTATTGTACATAAGGGTGGGCGCAGTATTATAGTAGTGTTAGATCCCTGTAAATCAGGGGGCCAGTATTATAGTAGTTATATTCCTGCACATTAGGAGCCGCGAGTATATAGTAGTCATATCTTGCCTACATATGGGCGCGCAGTATTATAGAGCAGATATTCTTTTGCTACATAGGAGATAGTATATATAGTAGATATTATTGTGGACATAGCGCGGGTTTTTTTTGGGAGGGGCCAGATATAGTAGTTATATTCATGCTACATAGGGGCAGTATTATAGTAGTTATATCCTGCACATAGGCCCGGACGAAGTCTTATAGTAGTTATATCCTGTACAGCGGGGGGACCAGATTCTAGTATTATAGTAGTTATGCGAAGGCAAAACGAAGCGAAAAAAGCCGGTCAGGCGAACGCGATACTCGGCAAGCCATACAAGAATGCCAAGGGTTATTTTAAACGAGCTTCTTAAAAAGTATTCCAAATGCGTTTATAACAAAGATAAAAACATACCTAGCCCACATGCCTAGGATATAGGACCAGAGGCTAGGCGACAAAAGAACACAGCACGTGGGTGTGTGGAGGAACGCCGCTTCGCCGATATGTAAGCTTATAGTCCTTAATCATAAGTAGCTATATTGTTGATACATAGGGGCGAGTTGGCATGTAGTATAGTAGTTATATTCTTGTCCATAAGGGGGCAGTAATATCAGTCTAGTAGCCTTATATTCTTTGTACATAGGGAGGCCAGTATTAAGTAGTTATATTCTTGACATAGGGGGCGCAGCTCTTTATAGCTAGATAGTCTTGTACTAGCGGGGAGTATTATCAGCTAGTATATTCTTGTACCATAGGGGCCAGTAATATAGTAGTTTATTCGATGACATAGGGGGCAGTATTATAGCTAGTTATATTACTGCCTACATAGGGGGCAGTAAGATTATGGTAGTTATATTCTGTACTAGGGGGGCAGTATTATAGTAGTTATATTCTCTGCTACATAGGGGGCCAGTATTATAGCTCTTATATTCACTGCTACATAGGGGGCTGTATTATATGTAGTATATTCCTGTACATAAGCGGGCAGTATTAAGTAGTATATAGTCTGTACATAGGGGGTCAGTATTATAGTAGTTATATTGTTTTATAGGCCAGTAATAGCAAATCTATTACCATAATAGGGAGGGCACTGTAGTATAGTAGCTTATATTCACTGTACATAGGAGGGCAGTATTATAGTACTTATATTCCTGCCTACATAGGGCAAGTATTATAGTAGTGTATATTCTGTTGGTCATATTATCGAGTATATCTAGTCACTGGGCGTTTTAGTACTATATTCTTTACATAGGGCGGCAGATTATAGTAGTTACTAATTCTTGTACATAGAGCGGCAGTATTTATAGTAGTTATATTCGTGACATAGCGGTCAGGTTTATAGTAGTATATTTTGCTACATAGGCCGGGCATCAAGAGTATTATAGCATTTCATAGGGGGTCATATATAGTTTTTTGATCATAGGGGCAGTATTATAGTAGTTATATTCTTGTACATAGCGGGGGCAGTCATTATAGTAGTGTATTATTTCTTGTAATAGGGGCGCAGTTTATGTATAGTTATTTCTTGCTACATAGGGGCGAGTATATATAGTTATATCTCTGTTACATTAGGGTGCCATGTAAGTAGTAGTCTAAATTCCCCATATCTGTTAACATAGGGCGAGTATTATAGTAGTTATTTCATTGTACATAGGGCGGGCAGTATTATAGTAGTTAATATTCTGATGTACATAGGGAGGGCAGTATATTAGTAGAGTTATATTCTTGGACAATAGGAGGCAGTATTATAGCTATTATATCTATGTACATAGGGGGCACGTATTAGTAGTAGTTATATCTTGTACATAGCCGGGCGCGTATTATAGGAGTTTATTCTTGTACATGCGAACGAGACATTATAGTAATTATATTATTGTACATAGTGGCGGCAAGTATTATAGTAGTCTATTCTTGACATAGGGGCCGTATTATACGGTTAATTCTGTCCCACAACGGGACACATGTATATAGTAGTTATATTTACATCGAGAAAGGAGGCGGTATATGTATCCCCTTCTCAGTACATAGGCTATTATAGACGTAGATTATCATTCTTGTACACAGAAGGGCCAGTATAGTATTATATTTGTACTAGAGCGTATTTATGAATTCTTGTACATAGGGGGCATATAGTATTATATGTTGGGGGAGTGTAGTAACGCTTTACATAGGGGGCGGTATTATAGTGTCAATTTTGCTACATAGGGGCAGTATAAAACTAGTTTAATCATCCTTAAGATATGCGATTACTCTAGACGATAATCTTTAGGCGGAGTAGTTAATTTCATGGTATGGACGCTTAGGGTGAAGACCACACATGGCGTTTTTTTAGGCCGTGTTTTTGGGCACCGTTTTGGGCCGTTTTACTAAGCTGACGTTTTCAGATCGTAAAAAGGCATGCGTTTTCTTCCGTTTCCGCAATGCGCTATGGAAAAGCGGACAAAACGCATGCCGTGTTCAAAAACCGACATGCCGTTTTCAGAAAACGATGCGTTTTTAGAAAACTCTGTTAAACGCATGCGGTTTTTTAACGCCCCATACGATTAGACTGAAACGCACTAGTAAAAACGGCCATCCAAACGCTCCCATGTGTGTCTCACCTCAGTAATGATGTAATCTCATCCTTATGCCTTTTCCCCTTCATGTGGAAAGAAGATATTTCCCCTCATGAGATAATAGACCTTACAAAAACAAATAAACTTCCAGTCAGTGTTGCCCACCAGGACGCGGGCCACGAGTCGTGTGTTGAATAGATTTCGGAGACGCAGAATGTTTATTAAGCTCATGGGCCTGCGACGCGGGCAGAGCAAACAATTACTTTTTTATTTTTTTTTTTATTTTTTATTAGGCAAGCTATGGAGAAGGCGGCTACTGACCATGTCCTGTGACACCAATAGGTGCTTGATAGCACGGACGACTTGCAGGAGCTGATGGTGCGAGTGAACGCAAGAGACGAGTCGCAGGGGATATGAACTGTAGATCATCTCATGACCCTGTCATTTATAGACAGCGTCCTGGGACTGTGCAAACAAAGTGGTGCAGTGTGCATAGCAAAGTAAACACATTCCTAATAGAGCAGGTGATGCGGAACTTGCACTTGGTGCTCAGCAGGTGGCACTCATGAGCCCTCTTCTGGGGGTGGGCACTCACGCCATCAGCCCCTAAGAGGGATAGAGTTCAACCAAAACAGGAGCAAATCCCTTAAATCTTCCTGCCTGTCTACGCAATTTATGAGATGCTGCGCTCAGAACTATTTTTACAGACACTTCATTGACTGTTTGGAACTGCGGGAAAAGTGAGGTGGTGTTGATAGTAACTGCATTATCTTTGAAGAGTCCTCCTGCTGGACCCCCATATCTTTCTAACAGAGAGACCCTGGTGAGAAGCTACAAGATAGTCAGAATTTGTACTCTTTCTTTCAACGTTATTGGTGGCCTCAGGGGCCCGATACAATTAAAGAAGTGGAAAAGTAAGAAGAACAGGTAACAGTAGTCGCTGTTTAAAATGGCACGTTGGCCATCATGGTAAATAGTGGATTTTGGTTGTTAGTTTGGGCACTCGGTCTCTAAAGGTCGCCATCACTGTAATAGAGGGTCGTGGCGGGCGCTCAGCATGGGGGCATCATCCAAATATAATTATCAAAAATCCCCGTAGATGTACAGAAAAGATTGTTTTTCAGAAATAGCGACACTCTATCCAGTGGTTGTATCTGGTTAGCCCGCCAGTTGGGCTTCCATAAATAAATGGCTCTTGACCTGCAATAACATGCCACAACCTATGGATGGGGAGGGGGGCGCTATTGTAATCAGGTACAATCCAGTCTAGATTACAAAGCCAAAACCATGTGTATGGATCTATTAAATTGGGCCGATGTAGTCCCTATGGTATTGTATAAGGGACTGTTAACATCATAGGATAAAGAATCTGCTAATTGGGTCATTCGTTGGCTGGGATGGGCGTTACAGGAGAGTTAAAGCGGTCCAAACAAAAGCGGGGACATACTGAATATATTGAGAAAACGCAATTTCAGACAATGAAACCCATCCTAGATGCCATGGACTACAGTGAACGCCGCATCAAGGGTTAAAGGGGGGCGTGAAGAATATGAAAATCACATTTCTTTCTATTAGGAACAATTTAGAGGCTGTAATATGAGGGCAATCTTGAAACAAAGAAAATTTACAGTCGACGAAATATTCAGGTTTTAACCTTTAGAAGGAAGAGATTGATCCGAGCGTCTCCATTACAGCGCGCAAATATTCAACAAATACTCAGGATATAATTGAATATTACCCTTGATGAAATTACCCGTAATGAGCTATAAAGTGCACACAGCAGACACCTGTCAGGGAGCCGCCCGCCCGCGCCAAGCACTTAGCAGCGCCAATTCCTTACATTTCACTGAAATTACATTAATAAAAATGCGATGTTTTGCAGAATCGCCGGTCATGTGACGCGGACCATATGTCACCGGAGAGCCGGTTGGATCCTGAAGTTTTCCCGAGCTGTCCAACCAGTCATGTATAGATTCTAGTGCACTCCTAAAACTACTGTGCGCTGGGGACGGCTTATTGCTAACCCAGTATATTGACCTCCTGCAGATTCTGAAAACTCTGTTGCTGCTGGATCTCCCTTCTCCGCCCAAATACTGACTTTATACCATGCTACAAAGTACGAATTATTCTCTGAAATACTCTGCTGCTGATCGGACCTTGGCCCTCCAACTATACTGCTTTATTTATCTGGCTACAAAGTACAATTATTCTCTGAAATACCTCTGTGCTGCGGGACCCTTGTCCCTCCCTACTTATACTGCTTTTATCTGCCTACAAGTCAATATTCTCTGAATACTCTGTGATGCTGGGGCCTGGTCCCTCCCACTATACTGTTGATATGTGCTGTAACACAAAGTACATATTATTCTGACATACTCTGTGCTGTCTGGGAGACCCCCTCTACCCTCCCTATACCTTGCTTGTATACTGCCACAAAGATACAATTATTCTCCTGAAATACTCTGTGCTGATCGGGATCTGCACTTCTCCGCTCCCACATACTAGCCTTATATCTGACTACAAGCAAAGTAACAATTTATTCTCTGGAAATATTCGTGGCTGCGGGAACTTGTCCATCGCCACTATAATGCGCTTATATCTTGCCAACACAAGACAACCTTATTCTCTTGAAATACTCTGTCTGCTGGCGGATCTCCTCTCCCTCCACTAACTGTCCTTATACTGCTCTACAAAGTAGCAATTATTCTTTCTGAATATACTCTGGTGTCATGCTGGGACCTTGTCCCCTCCACTATACTGTCTTAATCTGACAAAGTACAATTATTGCTCTGATACTCTTGCTGCTGGGACCCTGTCCCTCCCACTAGACTGCCTTATTCTGCAGACAAATACAATATTCTCATAGAATACTCTGTGCTGCTGGGATCTTCCCTGCTCCCCCCACATAATGCTTTATATCTGGCTACAGACGTACAATTATTCTCTGTAAATATCCTTGTGCTGCTGGGAGTACCCCTCTCCTCCCACTATACTGCTTATATCTGCCACAAAGTAGCAATTATTCTCTGAAATATCGTGTGCTGCTGGGAGACCCGCTCTCGCTCCCACTATATCTCTATATCTGCTTACATTCAAGTACAATTATTGCTCCGCTGAATATTCTGGGTGCTGTGCTGGGACCTTGTACCGTCCCCAACTATATCTGCTTTATATCGCTACAAAGCTACAATTATTCTCTGAAATACTCTGTGCTGCTGGGAGACCCTCTGCCCTCCCACTAACTGCTTTATATCTGGCCAGCAAAAGTACAATTATTCTCTGAAATACTCGGTGCTGCGGGGAGACCCATCTCCACTCCCACATAATGCTATATCTGCCACAAATACCAGTATTCTCTGAAATACTCTGTGCTGCTGGGATCTCCTCTCCCTTCCCACTATAAGCTTATATCTGCCAACAGTACAATTATTCTCGAAATACTCTGTGCTGGTGGGACCTTGTTCCCTCCCCCATACTGCTTTATATCTGCTACAAAGTTCAATTATTCTCTGAAATACTCTGTGCTGCTGGGACCGTTGTCCCTCCCACTATACTGCTTATATCTGCTACAAAGTACAATTATTCTCTGAAATACTCTGTGCTGCGGGGCCGTGTCCCTCCCACTATAGATGCTTTATATCTGCTACAAAGTACAATTATTCTTGAATACTCTGTGCTGCTGGGAGAACCATCTCCCTCCCATATACTGCTTTATATCTGCACAAAGTACAATATTCTCTGAAATATCTCTGTGCTGCTGGGAGACCCTCTCCCTCCCTCATACTGCTTATACGACAAAGCGACAATTATTCCTGAAATACTCTGTGCTGCTGGGATCCTTCCTTCTCCTCCACTATTACTGCCTTATATGTCTACAAAGTACAATATTCTCGAAATACTCTGTGCTGCTGGGATCCTTGTCCCTCCCACTATACTGCTTTATATCTGCTACAAAGTACAATTATTCTCTGAAAACTCTGTGCTGCTGGGATCTCCGTCTCCTCCCACTATACTGCCTATAATCTGCATACAAAGTACAATATTCTCTGAAATACTCTGTGTGCTGGAGACCCTCTCCCTCCCACTATACTGCTTATTATCTGCCTACAAAGTACACATTATTCTCTGAAATACTCTGTGCTGCTGAGGATACTCCCTCTCCCTCCACTTATACTGCTTATATCGCCACAAAAGTAACAATTCTTCTCGAAATACGATTGTGATGTGGGAGACCCCTCCCCTCCCACGTTATATGCTTATATCTGCCACCAAAGTACAATATTCTCTGACATACTCATGTGTGCGGGAGCCGCCTCGTCCACTCCCACTATACTGCCTTATATCTGCTACAAAGTACATTAAGTTCTCTGAAATATATCTGCTGACCTGGGACCCTTGCTCCCTCCCCTATACTGCCTATATATCGGCACACAACGACAATATCTACTGAAATTTACGCTGTTGCTGCTGGGACCTTCTCATCTCCCTCACTATACTGCTTTATATCTGCCACAAAGACAATTATCTCTGAATACTCTGTGCTGTTGGCGATCCCTCTCCCTACCACTATATGCTTTATTATCTGCAACAAAGTACAAGTCTCTGAAATCTCTGTGCTTGCGCGGATCTCCTTCTCCCTCCCACTATACTGCTTTCATACCTGCCCACAAAGTACAATTATCTCTGAAATACTCCTGTGCGCTGGGAGCCCCTTCTCCCTCCCACATGACTGTTATATCTGCCCACAAGTACAATTATTCTCTGAAATATTGTTGCTGCTGGGGAGCACCCCTCTCCCTCCTATATAGCCTTTATATCGCCACAAAGTACCAATTATTCTCTGAAATACTCTGATGCGTGGGATTCTCCTTTCCATCCCACTATACGGGTTCATCTGCCACAAAGTACAATTATTCTCTGAAATACTCTGTGCTGCTGGGACCTTGTCCCTCCCACTATACTGCTTTATATCTGCTACAAAGTACAATTATTCTCTGAAATACTCTGTGCTGCTGGGTGCCACAAAGTACAATTATTCTCTGAAATACTCTGTGCTGCTGGGAGACCCCTCTCCCTCCCTCTATACTGCTTTATATCTGCCACAAAGTACAATTATTCTCTGAAATACTCTGTGCTGCTGGGAGACCCCTCTCTCTCCCACTATACTGCTTTATATCTGCCACAAAGTACAATTATTCTCTGAAATACTCTGTGCTGCTGGGAGCCCCCTCTCCCTAACTATATTACTCTCAGCTAGTGACCTCATACAAGTTTATTCAATTTCTTTCTCTGAAATCCTCTGTGCTGCTGGCTATCCTGCT
>CM033647.1:159370539-159489557 GCA_019512145.1 Engystomops pustulosus | reverse complement strand
GGGAGCTCGGTTGGATCCTGAAGTTTTTCCAGCTGTCCTAAAGTTTTAGATTCTAGTGAGCTCCTGAAATACTCTGTGCTGCTGGGAGACCCCTCTCCCTCCCACTATACTGCTTTATATCTGCCACAAAGTACAATTATTCTCTGAAATACACTGTGCTGCTGGGAGACCCCTCTCCCTCCCACTATACTGCTTTATATCTGCTACAAAGTACAATTATTCTCTGAAATACTCTGTGCTGCTGGGACCTTGTCCCTCCCACTATACTGCTTTATATCTGCTACAAAGTACAATTATTCTCTGAAATACTCTGTGCTGCTGGGACCTTGTTACTCCCACTGCATTACTCTCAGTGACCATACAAGATCATTCAATTTCTTTCTCTGAAATCCTCTGTGCTGCTGGCTATCCTGCTCATCCCAATAATCTATACACACAAAATCCAGCTCACTCCTCTACTCAAATACTCTGTGCTGCTGTGGACTCCTTCCAGTATGCTACCCATTATCTGGCACCTCTCACCATCAAGATCAGCACATCCACCTCATGAAGTCTCAGAACACCAACATGACCAGAACACTCCTGAAACACTCTGTGCTGCTGAGATCTTGCTACCTACCCCATGATAAGTCTGTGGACCCTGATTCTCTCGCTAGGTTACCTATATTTTTTTATCCATGGCCTCCTTCCTTCTAAAAATCAACTTTGAAAATGATGCTAATGAGTCAGAAGGGCTCTGGTGGGATGCTGTAGCTTCAATGGATGTTACACTGTGTATGAGCACTTCCTCCTCCCTCTGCTCCATACAGGCAGTCCCCGGGTTACATACAAGATAGGTTCCTTGGGTTTGTTGTTAGTTGAATTTGTATGTAAGTCGGAACTGTATATTTTATAATTGTAGCTCCAGACAATTTTTTTTTTGCCCCAGTGACAATTGGTGTTTCAAAATTTTTTGCTGTAATTGGACCAAGGATTATTAATAAAGCTTCACTACCTGGGACCACAGCCTGGGACTATAGAAAAGCATTCAGAGACTTCACCAGAGGACACAGTGGTCAGAGGGGTTCGTCTTTAACTAGGGGTCGTCTGTCCTTAAAAGACATCTACCACAAGGATGAAGGACTGTATGCAAATGAGCCTGAGGGGCTCCAGGCTCCATTAATTTCTATGGAGCCTGGAGCCCCTCAGACTCATTTGCATACAGTTCTTCATCCTGGTGGTAGATGCCCTTTAAGTGGGGGACCGCATGTATTCTGCTCAGGAATCTGTAGCACTAATGAACTGTGGGCTGTAACGCTCCCAGAGCCCATCAGGCTCATTGCATAATTTTAAAAGTTGATTTCAGAAGGATGGAGGCCATGGATAACACATATTAGAAGAGTTTATCATGCTACATTCTGCATTAAATCCTCTGTGCTGCTGGGCACTTAGTTCCTTACTGTTGTATGGTCCAGAAAAGACCCAGGTCCATCTGGTTAGACCAAGGGAGCACCTTTCAGTCAGTGACCTTGCAGATGATTGGCACGCTCCTCCTTAAACACTCTGTGCTGCTGTTGCTTCTTATATTCCACACACTTTGAATGTATCTATACCGGGAAGGATATTACAATGAGCTGCTCTCATCTGTCAGTGTTCTGCGGAGACTTCTATACAGATAATAGCAGCTAATGACAGTCCTGGGCGAGGCTCAGCTGGAGAGATCAGGATTTGTCCTCCGCCGTCTCCGGTACGTTTGGCGGCACAGCGGCGTCTCGCACTCGCCTGGATATTACTGTTATTTGCCTGTTTTTCTCGTCTAAAGAACAGAAGGGAAGAAGAGGGAAACAAGATTGTAGCGCGGCAGGTCACCTCTCACTCCGTCCTCAAGAGATATCATCACATCTGGGGCTTTATAACTGCAAAACTCAACAAGAACTTTCCAGCCGGCGCCAAAACCAACTTCCATCTGGTGCAGAGGGAGGGGCTGAAAAGCAAAGTACAAACCAACCGCGAGCCAAACAATTACCCCCTGTGAGGGCACATAGGAGAGGAAAACACTACACAAGAGCACAAAAACAGCTGAACACATGTACTGCAGAGCTGCACTCACTATTCTGCTGGTGCAGTCACTGTGTACATACATGACATTACTTATCCTGTACTGATCCTGAGTTACATCCTGTATTATACTCCAGAGCTGCACTCACTATTCTGCTGCAATCTTATGTAACTATTTGTGTTTCAGGGCTTGTTTTCTGTGAGACCGGTTGTATTTTTCATGGCCACAGTATTATAGTAGTTATATTCCTGTACCAGAGAGCACAGAGCACTGCAGTGTGAGTGCAATACCTAACACTGGCGGCAGAGAACACAGAGCACAGCAGTGTGAGTACAATACCTAACACTGGCAGCAGAGAGCACAGAGCACTGCAGTGTGAGTACAATACCTAACACTGGGAGCAGAGAGCACAGAGCACAGAGCACTGTAGCGTGAGTGCAATACCTAACACTGGCAGCAGAGAGCACAGAGCACTGCAGTGTGAGTACAATACCTAACACTGGCAGCAGAGAGCACAGAGCACTGCAGCGTGAGTGCAATACCTAACACTGGAAGTTCAAGTTGTGTGATAGACAAATGAAAGGCGCGCAGAAGAGCCGCTCGTGGCAGATGCTCCCGCTTTAATTCCGGCTGTCATACAGGAGGCGTCTGACTAATTACATGCACCTGCAGTCATTACCTCTAAAGTGCTGCTGACTAAGGACACGGAAGACACAGGAGCCACGGCGGAGAGACATTTTCTGAGGAAATTACACAACTTCAAGACTCTGGAGCCAGCGATGAATCCGCTATGGAGAGTTAAGCACCTGGCAAGGCACAGGGGCCCTATAAGCTTACAAGCTTATAAAACATTATGATAGAGCGCCACCTTTCTTCACAGGCCATGTCTGGTATTACGCTATATACAGTTGTCAATATTACCAGAGTTGTAAACCAGATACAACCACTGGACATGATGGCGCTGTTTCACAAAAATATACAGTAGGTTTAACTATGGACTTGAGAGGGACCCTATAAAGAGTTCTAAAAAGTTTAATCTTCTGCCGAAATAGCAATAAAAACTGGTTGAAGAGCCAATTCTAAGACAGACAGACAGCCAAGTGCACACTAATCGGCTCTTCAACCAGTTGTAATTGCTATCTGTAAGACAGAGTTATACTTATGCTGTGTGCTCACACTGCTGTGCTCTGTGCTCTTTGCGGCCAGTGTTAGGCATTGTTCCTGGAGGGATTTATGTATATGAGCAACAGAACAGAGAAATATGGACTGGTATTCCAGGATCTTAGCCAGTGTTGGGTATCGTCCCTAGAGAGATGTGTAATCAGACCTCTGTGATTATTGTTAGTAGCAGCAGGACTGTGAAAATCAGATTTATTTCCCAGTATTCTAGCGTATGGGAGCTTGTCCCCAGCTTTTATAACCCAATGAGAATAGATTGTGGGCAATGTTCTAATCCACCCACTTCAACTCCATCGCTACTAACACAACACAATGAAAGGTGTGATTGCACATTTCTCCAGGGACAATACCTAACACTGGCGGCAGAGAGCACAGAGCACAGCACTAACACTGGCGGCAGAGAGCACAGAGCACTGCAGTGCGAGTACAATACCTAAGACTGGCAGGAGAGAGCACAGAGCACTGCAGTGTGAGTACAATACGTAACACTGGCAGCGAAGAGCACAGAGCACAGCACTGACACTGGCGGCAGAACGCACAGAGCACTGCATGTTAGTACATACCTAACTACTTGCGGCAAGAGCAACAGGCACTGCTGTGTGAGTGCAATACCTAACACTGGCAGTAGAGCACAGAGCACTGCAGTTAGTTCAATAATACCACATCTTGGCAGCAAGACACATAGCACTGCAGTGTGAGTACAATACCTAACACTGTCGGCAGAGAGCACAGAGCACCTGCATTGTGATGTACATACTACACTAGCAGTCAGAGAGCACCGAGCACTGCAGTTGTGATGTACAATACCTAACACTGGCGGCAGAGAGCACAGAGCACTGCGTGTTGATTGCAATACCTAACACTGGCAGTAGAGAGCACAAGCACTGCAGTGTGAGTGCAATACCTAATACTGGCAGCAGAGAGCACAGAGCACTGCAGTGTGAGTACAATACCTAACACTGGCGGCAGAGAGCACAGAGCACTGCAGTGTGAGTGCAATACCTAACACTGGCAGTAGAGAGCACAGAGCACTGCAGTGTGAGTACAATACCTACACTGGCGGCAGAGGAGCACACGAGCACTGCAGGTGAGTGCAATACCTAACACGTGGCAGTAGAGAGCACAGGAGCATGCAGTGTGATGTGCAATACTAATACTGGCGCAGAGAGCACAGAGCACTGCAGTGTGAGTACAATACCTACACTGGCGCAGAGAGCACACCACTGCAGTGAGTGCAATACCTAACACTGCAGCAGAGAGCACAGAGCACTGCAGTGTGAGTGCAATACCTAACACTGGCACAAGAGCACAGAGCACTGCAGCGTGAGTGCAATACCTAACACGGGCGCAGAGACACAGAGCACAGCATGTGAGTACAATACTAACACTGGCAGCAGAGGCACAGAGCACTGCAGTGTATTACATACCTAACACTGGGAGCAGAGACACAACACAGAGCACTGTAGCGTGAGTGCAATACCTAACACTGGCAGCAGAGAGCACGACACTGCAGTGTGAGTACAATACCTAACACTGGGAGCAGAGAGCACAGAGCACTGCATGTGAGTACAATACCTAACACTGGCACGAGAGCACTGAGCACTGTAGCGTGAGTGCAATACCTCACACTGGCACAGAGAGCACAGAGCACTGCAGTGTGAGTACAATACCTACACTGGGAGCAAGAGCACAGAGCACTGTAGCGTGAGTGCAATACCTAACACTGGCGGCAGAGAGCACAGAGCACTGCAGTGTGAGTACAATACCTAACACTAGCAGCAGAGAGCACCGAGCACTGCAGTGTGAGTACAATACCTAACACTGGCAGCACAGAGCACAGAGCACTGCAGTGTGAGTACAATACCTAACACTGGCAGCACAGAGCACTGGAGTGTGAGTGCAATACCTAACATTGGCTGGGTCACACCTGCTGCTATGTTCCATATAAACACTCAGCTCTGCTACACCCACCGCTCGGCAGTGCTACACCTGTGACATACATAAGGTACATTATATATTCCTTCTGCTCGCCTCTCTCCGCTCTATTTGCAGCGGCAGTTACTTGATCTCTCTATTCATAGTCGCGCTCTCTGTCAGCAGCTCCATTTCCCCCGGTAGCGCTTTCTTTCCACCTTCTCCCGCGCTTCAAACACCTATTTTTGGATCCTGTTGTTTTATTTTTCTTAACAGCGCCGCGTTCTGCCAGAACAATGGATCTGAAAGTCGCCATTTACAGACATTCAAGGTGTCAGTATTAATGCGCCGGCTCCATGGCGGTCTCAAGTGTCGCTACAATCTGCCGCTACCTCCGGGTTTAAGGTGTGAAATCCATACTGATGAGGAGACAATGGCGCCTTCAATCAGCGAGCGGGGAAGAATAGCGCTATTACTGGCCTCCGGAAACATCCTGCGCCATTGTGCGTGTAATAAATCACTGCATGCGGTATATTTGTCTGTACACACTGCGACAAGTCAAGTGTTCGAGACCACACAATGCTCATCCCACAACCATATTGGTGGCCGTGGAGAACCATATTTGGTCACCTAGTCACCACTTGCATATTCCGGACCATAGTGTGGTTTACATCCTTGAAGGGACTGTGAAAATCCGTGGTTGAATACGGAGAAAACTTAATTTTATGTCTCAGCGCAGCATCACATGGGCAGCTAGAATCGGTATCTTTCACTAGGAATTCTCTGTGAAAAAGGAATTTCTGTATCAATTAGATATATGGATTTGAAGTTGAAGTGTCCCGCTTCATACGCATGTCTTTCTGTGGCCTTAATGCAGAGAAAACTTTATTTTATGTCTCAGCGCAGCATCACATGGGCAGCTAGAGAAAGTATGTTTTCATTCGAATTCTTTGTGATACTTATAGGGGGTTCTTTGTATAAACTATAAACTAAATAAACAACTTTGCAGGCGAACTGTCCTCCATCATAAGCATGATGTCTCAGCACAGCATCACATGGGCAGTATAGTCAGTATCTTGGAATTCACCATGAAAATTATAGGAGGTTCTCTCTATTAACTGTGCACTAAATATATGGTTTTATAGGTGAACTGTCCTACACCATAATCGTTTATTGAGAAAATTCATGGCCTATATGTACTATATATGCAAATGACCCTTCTGGTGCACTATGGACATGGTAATGAGGTCCGGTGCATCCCTTCTTGCCCAGTTTCAAATGGGAAGCAAAACACCATCCATCAAGGCTAAGCACGAGGTTCTGGTTGGTGATTGGTGGAAGTAGGTTACAGAAAGTGCACTGGACCTTATGACCATCCCCATGGTGCACCAAAATGGCTAATCTGCATATGCATACAAATAACGGATTATCTCAATAAATCTATTCTTGTATGATGCAGTCTTTAGTAGATATGTAATGCAGAGAACCCCATATATGGCTGGCAGAGAACTCCTACAAGAGATTCTGGTTGTAGCTGCCCATGTGATGTTGTGCTGAGACATGATAAACTTGACAGCGCTGTAATTTTGGTATGTATACTGCAATCAGATAAGGGTCAAGCTGCAATATTTGACATAGACACATGTATGTATTCGCTTCTACTGTGGCTTCTCTGCTGATTGGTGGAACCCCCCCCCCCCCCCCCCCCCCCCCCCCGACTGTATAGACGGATCACCATTGTTTAGAGAGTCTTCCTAGTCTTCCTTTACAATGTACTTCCCACACTTATCCTCCGATTCTCCAGATATTTGCCGATTATATGAAGAATTGTACAGTTTCCGCAGCAGGAGTTCCGCAGCAGTAACTGGATGACCCAGGTTTGTGTTTATACACAGAGAGAGAGGCGACTGCACACTGACGGGAAACTGACTACGACTGCAAACATCTGAGCGCGTCAAGGATTTCAGAAACGCTTCTGTGAGGCTCAAAAAGCAAAAAAATTCTGCAAATACAAACAAGAGAATAAATAACGTGACAACTGCAGGAGAACGCCGCGCCGCTCTCCGGATTCTGTCTGACGCCGTATAAGCTGGAAGACCAGGAGTAGGACATCCCCTATAAGGTCAATCCTTGTTTAGGGTCAGACTGGGAAAAATACTATATGGATACATAGATAGAGGTCACCAGTGATGATCAGGGTCCAAAACTACTGAATTGTAACATCTAAACCCGTTATTGGTTCCATTGATGCATCAAATCACAGATCAGACGACTCCTCTCCAGCCTAAGGTAAGATGACAATTGCTACAATGTAGAGACCTGACTGTATTAGTGGTAACAATGTAACAGATACAAAGATTCTAGAATATGGGGGCTGTCCTGGGGGTCATTCAGTTTACTTATGTAATGGTGTCTTATTGATTGTCCCACCCATTTGTATAGGACTCACAGCCAATCAACCTTATGCCCCACCCATTTGTATAGGACTCACAGCCAATCAACCTTATGCCCCACCCATTTGTATAGGACTCACAGCCAATCAACCTTATGCCCCACCCATTTGTATAGGACTCACAGCCAAATTTTGAATGACCCCTAACCCCCATTCCCCCTGTTTATCCAAATACCGCAATACAGGCAGTCCCCGGGTTACATACAAGATAGGGTCTGTAGGTTTGTTCTTAAGTTGAGTTTGTATGTAAGTCGGAACTGTATATTTTATCATTGTAATCCCAGACAGAACTTTTTTGGTCTCTGTGACAATTGGATTTTAAAAATGTTGGGTTACTAAAGCGTCATTACAGACACCTGTGATAACTGTTGCAGCTGATGATTGTTGCCTGGGACTAAAGTACAATAACTTACCAATATACAGAGGTCCGTTTGTAACTAGGGGTCGTATGTAAGTCAAGTGTTCTTAAGTAGGGGACCGCCTGTACAGACCTCTCCTCTCCGCAGACCCCCAATAAATTCGGACCAGACAGACCCCGCAAACAGAAACCACTGAGATATATGATATTATTTAGAATTCCAAAGGTCCATCTTGCCCTTCCTAAAAATGACCCCATATGCTATCCGTACAGCTCTGATGCTACAGGGTATCTATCGGAAGACTGCCCTTTTCTATCTTTGTCGCCCCCAGCAGGTAATACTAGGAACCTGTGCATGTGTCAGTTTTCACTGTAGTTCTCGAATTCTATTCATGGTTAAAGCTTTGGGCTATAATCAAGTGATAACCCTCAGACAACAAGAAGGAGCATTGCCTTCAATATCACAAAGATTTGCAGTAGCATCTCAATCTGATTTACTGCAGGGAATTATTTATGCCGAATTCCGGATCCCCCCCCCCCCCCCTGAACAGCGTGTGACCTGAGGAATGTACATTACATATTCAACCTAGAGAAAGCGGCTCCGCAGGGAGACAATCCCCTCTCCGCCGCCGCTTGTATCTCCATGTATATAATTACTGACATGACCCAACCTACATTCCACCAGTACCATTATTGATGAGGCGCAGAGAGCCCCCCCGAGGATCCCATCAAAAAATGGGTGCTGGGAGATGCATCATCAGTCACCAATTTCTGGGGCATGAAGTACATGAAGTGGATGACAAAAAGCAAAGCGGATGATTCCCACCATTGTACAGATTATTAAAGGAACAGTCCGGGATAAACTGATACAATGGGGGTCATTTACTAAGGGCCCGATTCGCGTTTTCCCGACGTGTTACCCGAATATTTCCGATTTGCGCCGATTGTACTTGAATTGCCCCGGGATTTTGGCGCATGCGATCGGATTGTGGCGCATCGGCGCTGGCATGCACGCGATGGAAATCGGGGGCCGTGGCCGAACGAAAACCCGACGAATTCGGAAAAACCGCCGCATTAAAATAAAAAAATTTAAAAAAAAAAGTGTCACGAGACTTGCACTTACCTTCACTAGGAATAGGCCGGTGTACTTGAGTGGATTTCGGCGGACTTCAGCGCAGCAGCGCCACCTGGTGGACGTCGGAGGAACTACCTTAGTGAATCCCGTCCGGACCCGAATCCTCCGCAGAGAACGCGCCGCTGGATCGCAAATGGACCGGGTAAGTAAATCTGCCCCAATACATGTAAATTATGGAGAAAAACTAAAACTATTTAACAAAACAGAATATGACACCGCCACCTAGTGGTCATTATAGTAGGAAACGCACCTGAAAATTCCATGAAATTACTTTATTCCAATTGACAAAAAAGTTGACTAATCGGCTAAGTACTAGGTGTAATGAGTTGGGGACGCCCATAAGATTTACAGAACACAAAATTAATCGGATTCCCGGATCCTTGAGGCAGGTGTAGATTTCAGCACAAAAGAGAATAATTACCTGCCTGACGAATATCGCTAAGCACTTTACGCGGAGTACAGACTACTAAACAATAATTATACTCTCACCGTGCAGGGAAAACACAGATTACCCCACAATCACCGGCAATACAGAAAATGAGTGCACATCCCGTCCCCGCTATCCTGGATCTGTTATATGGAGGACAACAAAGGGTTAATGGGCATCTCACGGCCTCCCCGAGTGAATCCCCTATACTCAACCCAAGGGGACATGCACCACAGAGGTCTCAAAGGTCCCTATAGCAGCAATACCACAAATGACCTGTAGGTTTATTGGTTAGCATTACAGCCTTGCAGCGCTGGGGACCTGGGTTCAAGTCCCATCAAGTCTCATTCAAAATCTGCAAAGAGTTTGTATGATCTCTCTGTGTTTGTGTGGGTTTCCTCCGGGTCCTCCAGTTTCCTCACACACTCCAAAACATACTGATAGGTTGAATAGATTGTGAGCCCCATTGGGGACAGGGACTGATTTTGCAAAACTCTGTGCAGCGCTACGTGATCTGTGTGCGCTATATAAATAAATAATTGTTATTATTAGGTTAGGAAGAAAATAGACTTATTTTTGGAATACTGGGTAATCCCTTTAAGTGCACCTAGTGTAATGTAATATTCCTGAGGATGACTAATAGACACCTGGCTGTGTGCTAGCTAGGGGTAGAGGAAGTCTCCTAGTAGGAGACGAAACGCGTGGGGAGCCCTTCACCCCCTCCACTTCATTCCGAGACCTTACTCAGCAACCTGCTCTTCTTCACCTATTGGAACATTACCTGTTCCATGTGCAGCGTAATGTATTTAGGCCTGATATAGGACTCATGCACTTTTGCATATTATGCACTTTACTCTTTTTTTGGTCCACTGATGGGACTAGCTAGCACACAGCCCGGTGTCTATTAGTCATCCTCAGGAATATTACATTCAATGTGTGAGGGGGGTTGTTGGTGTATACTTACCCGTATAACCAATGTGGCATTTTCATATGTACTTTGTACGTTTTAATTGATTTTAATTGTGAGTTTGTCTTGTATAACATATGTGGTAATTCAATAAAGATTGTTTACTTTTTTGTACTTTGCCGTGTGACACACCGGTTTTTGCTCGTGGTTTGTACATTCATATTTATGGTGTGTCGGCAGTGTTGGAATTTGACTGGGCTGTGCTAGGTCATTCTTGCTTGTTAACCTGCAAGTGTTTGACGCACACTAGAAGGGTAACCACCAAGTCTTCCGTCTAGAAGTATAACCACATAGTTGAATGCCTCTGTTTAGAAGTGCAACCTAAAGTTGAGTGTCTGTCTAGATGTATAACCACCAAGTTGAAGGCTTCTGTCAACCCAGTGTAACCACCAGGTTGAGTGCCTCTGTATAGAAATGTAACCACCAAGTTAAGTGCCTCTGTCTAGATGTATAATCACCAAGTTGAAGGCTTCTGTCTAGCAGTGTAACCACCAATTTGAGTGCCTCTGTATAAAAATGTAACCACCAAGTTGAGTGCCTCTGTCTAGATGTACAATCACCAAGTTGAAGGCTTCTGTCTAGCAGTGTAACCACCAGGTTGAGTGCCTCTGTATAGAAATGTAACCACCAAGTTAAGTGCCTCTGTCTAGATGTATAATCACCAAGTTGAAGGCTTCTGTCTAGCAGTGTAACCACCAATTTGAGTGCCACTGTCAAGAAACATAACCACCAGGTTGAGTGCTTCTGTATAGAAATGTAACCACCTAGTTCAGTGCCTCTGTTTAGATGTATAATCACCAAGTTGAAGGCTTCTGTCTAGAAGTGTAACCAACTAGTTGAGTGCCTCTGTCTAGAAGTGTAACCTAACAGTGTAAACTAGTTGAGTGCCTCTGTCTAGAAGTGTAACCAACTAGTTGAGTGCCTCTGTCTAGAAGTGTAACCAACTAGTTGAGTGCCTCTGTCTAGAAGTGTAACCAACTAGTTGAGTGCCTCTGTCTAGAAGTGTAACCAACTAGTTGAGTGCCTCTGTCTAGAAGTGTAACCAAATAGTTGAGTGCCTCTGTCTAGAAGTGTCTACCAACGTGAGTGCCTCTGTTCTAGAAGTGTAACCAACTAGTTGAGTGCCTCTGTCTAGAAGTGTAACCAACTAGTTGATAGTCTCTGCTAAAGTAGTGCTAAACTGTAACCATTAAAGGGATATGGCCTCTTTTAGAGATGCTGCCATTTGCCTCTCTGTAGAACTGTAACCATCAAGCTGGTTGTATAAAGTCATGTAAAATTCTCCTCTACCGTATTGTACATGCATATGGTAGTCAGTGTACAGAGATGACAACCTCTATATAAGCCTCCTCTACAGATAGGCAGGAGACGGCAGGAGGGGGCTCAGTCCTAGAGGCAAAATATGTATCAAATCCCCAATTATTTTCCTACTCGAGGCCTGGAATACGGCTCCTAAAATAATGGAGTCCCCTTTAGGCAAGGTTGAGTAAGTCGTCCTTCCCGCACAGGGCGATGCGGCTTCATTACAGTCTACAAATGATTCCTCGGATCCAGCGATATTCCAGAAGATCCGTCCATGTAATACAAGGAACACGTCTGCTTTCAATCGCTAAAGGGCAAAGGAAATTGCGCTGCATCCTCCATTCTCCAAATATTATGTACATAATCCGGGGAACAAGCACTCGTTTCGGTAAATCGCCTCCAGCAGAAATAGCGGGTCGTTCAGGAGGTCCTCGAAAAGCAGCGGAGAAGGAGATTTGGGTAATTGTCATATACAAAACACGTTCCAGGGAAAAGATCCCATTCCAATGACTTCCCATGTGTATAATATACACAATATACAGGGATACAATGTAACAAGCATCAAACACAAAAGCACCGCTTATTGTTACCACTAGAGGGAGCTCTAGGCACCAAGTAACTTCTAAACAGCGCACCAAGAGGCCGGTTGTGGTATTACAATTCAAATTGTATATGTTGTTTTTTGACATACACACACAAGATGTACAGGGTAAGGGGTAACGCTCTGATCTCTGGGGGGGATCCTTCCATAGATTGGGGGTCACATTGGAGCAGCAGGTCAGGAATGCAGAACTTTGTACAAAAAGAAGGGAATGAGGGGTAAAATTCTTATCATTATTACAACTAGTAGGACCTCCACCATATTGTTATGGTGGGTAACAAGTATTCTGGGTCCAACGCCTTAAAGGGGTTTTCTAACTGAAAAATACTGACTTAAAGTTAGATCCTCAAAATCAGATTGGTGGGGTCCAACACCCAGCACCCCCACAGATCATCCATGCACTTCAGCAGCTGATAAACAGGAAGCAGACAGCGCCGCTCTCTGTGTAGTGGCGAAACTGAGTCACTGCAATTTAGCTTCAGCAGCTGATAAACAGGAAGCAGACAGCGCCGCTCTCTTTGTAGTGGCGAAACTGAGTCACTGCAATTTAGCTTCAGCAGCTGATAAACAGGAAGCAGACAGCGCCGCTCTCTTTGTAGTGGCAAAACGGAGTCACTGCAATTTAGCTTCAGCAGCTGATAAACAGGAAGCAGACAGCGCCGCTCTCTGTGTAGTGGCGAAACTGAGTCACTGCAATTTATCTCCCATTCAAATGAATGGGATGTGATCTGTAGTAACCTGGTCTGGCCACTATACAGGGAGCAGCACTGTCCGCTTCCCTTTCATACTCTGTATATTAGTCATTTAACTCCTTAGTTCCTGTTGTGAATTGTGGCACACATGTGCCAATGGAGTGTCTTGCCAGCCAATGATCGCCCTGATATTTGCATATGAGGTCACGCCAGAGGCGATGGAACACTAACGGGAGATCGCACTACGGAATACTAATTGTATCACATTACAGAAGTCATTAGGTGAGCGCAGCCTCCGTACCCTAGGGGGGGGCAATAAAAATAAGAAATGGTAAAATCAAGTGCAATAAAACTAATTAAAAAAAGGTCACCCCCGAATAAATAATACATTATTGTCAATCAAATGATTTTATCTTTAAAAAAAAAAAAAAGTCCCACAGGAAAATAAAAATCTAAAGTCAAGGAAAAGAAATTGGATTAAAAAAATTAAAAATGCAGCCCCCCCCCCACCAGTAACAAAATAAAAATAATTCAACACGAAGATAAAAACATAAAATATAAAGCAGAATAAGTGAATAAGTTCCATAAAAAATAAACCCCACCCCCCAAAACTAATTTTTACTGTTTTATTTTATAAACATAAACCCCCATAAAAATATATATAAAATGGAATAAATGTAATAAAAAATTACTACCAAACTAAAGGAAAAATAAATCCCATATTTGGTTCCTATATTTTAGTTTACTCTCTACAACTAGTCCCTGGAGAGATGTGTAATCAGACCCTTTAGTAGCAGCAGGATTGTGAAATATGGATTTTTTTAAATCCAGGATTGAAGCTTCTCCAAGTTGACTGTTCCCACACTGCTGTGCTCTGTGCTCTCTGCTTCCAATATTAAAAATTGTCCCTGGAGAGATCAGTAATTATCCCTATGTGTAGAAGCAGAACTGTGATATATGCATGTATGATCCAGGGTTGCTGCTTCTCCAAGTGCATTGGGGGGGGGGGGGGGGGTCTCACACTGTTGTGCTCTGTGCTCTCTGCAACCAACATTAGATATTGCCCCTGGAGATGTGTGCAATTAAACCTTTATGTTATTAGTAGAAGCAGGACCATGAAATGTGGATATGTATTCCAGGACTGTATCTTCTTCATGCACACTGGGGGCATATTCTCACACTGCTGTGCTCTGTCCTCTCTGCAGCCAGTGTTAGGTATAGTCCCGGGAGGTATGTATTATCCTACCTATCCTATATGCTGTCAGTAGAAGCAGAACTGTGAAATATAGACTTATATTCTGGGATTGTCGCTTCTCCATATGTAAATATGTCCTCACACTGCTGTGCTTTCTGGAGCCCACATTAGGTATTGTCCCCTGAAACATGTGTAATCATACCTCTGTGTATATTGTTGGTAGCAGCAGGACTGTGACATATGGATAAAAATAGCACAGAACTGTTACTTCTCACACTGCTGTGTTCTTAACTCTCTGCATTGAGATGCTGAACACACCTCCTTCCCTGCTATGTATAGAAATTGTAACAGGTTCTTGGTTAATTACCAGCTTCCACACAAAACAGTAGGGAGGGGGTGCTGAGTAGCAGAACGCACAGAGCACAGCAGTGTGAGGACACGCCCACAGTGCACATGGAAAAGCTACAATCCTGGAACTGAACAAATACTATTTCAATTTATTTTATTCATGGAATTTATTATGTTCTTCTGTGGAAGCTGCTGTAGTAGAGGAGAAGGAGATGCAACTAAGTCTGGATCCTAAGGTGCTTCTGTCTACATGACATGTGACCAACAGGGGCGTAACTTGAGGGGGTGCAGAGGTTGCAGTCGCACCCGGGGCCCAAGAGGCTTAGGGGGCCCATAAGGTGTCCCTTAGACTAGTACTATAAAAGATACATTATAGTCGGGGGCCTGGCACAGACTTTGCACTGGGGCCCATCAGCTTCTAGTTACACCACTGGTGACCAAGGGCGTAGGGCACCCATGACCACCCATGACCCTGTATTGTCCCCTATGCTTTCCCTTAGGCAGTAGCTTCTAACGTGGCGTCCAGGACGTGTTCTTGTCTCCGAGCGTTGGACCGGTTATTAAAGTGACCTCGTAAATATTAGCGCTGGAAATGAGACGCGGCGTTTGTTGTTACGGATTGGCAACTCTCGTGGTGCGCCCGCAGGGGTCTGTGCGGTGCCATCTGCCAGGCAAATAGAAACTGGCAGCGCCAACAGCTACAGCCCAGGCTCAGGACACACAATGGTCACAGGCAAATGTCATTGTCCCTTAGAGGGGTGACAGCTACTATCTGCCTGGCAGAGGACAGCGCGGCGCCAGGGATGTGCTGCCAGCCAAGGCCATTTATCACTACACGATCTGCCACACAGAGCAGCAAATAAGAGCCGCAGCACAGAGTATAATCCCTGGTGGCCATGTGCTCCAGTGCACCCAGAATGCAGATGGACACCAGTGTTAGGTCTAGTCCCAGAAGAGATGTGTAATCAGACCTTTGTGTATGTTGTTAGTAGCAGCAGAACTGTGAAAAACACATTTATAGTCCAGGATTGTAACACTACTTTCTCTGTGCCAGTCTTAGGCCTCTTGCACACTAGCGTTGCGTTTCACGTCAGGGTGCAATGCGTGAAAAACTGACGTTTTGGCTGCGTTTTTGTTCCATTTTTCCTTGGAGTAATTTGCGTTTTTGCGTTTTTCACGCGCGTGTTGTTAGCGTTGTTTTTGCGTTTTCGGCGCATTTTTGACGCGCGTTTCAATGGGAGACTCGAGCAGTTTTCAAAGGGACCATGATTTGGGATTAAAATGTGTTATTTAATTGAAAAATAATGTCTTCTGATAATTTGCAAACATCTGCGATCTATTCTTCACTGTTCCGCGCGTATATTATCTCCCGACAATTTAGCAGATGTGAAGAACAGTGAACATTGAATACAATGGGACAGAGTGCAATGCGAGTTCTGCGCGTCAAATGCACGCGCAGAACTCGCGCGTGAAAAACGCCAGTGTAGAAGGGGCCTTAGGTATTGTCCCTGAAAAGATTTGTAATCAAAAACATTTTTAGTAGCAACAGGACTGTGAAAAACAGATTTATGTTCCAGGATTGTAACACTGCTGTCCTCTGTGCAGCCAGTGTCAGGTATTGTCCCTGGAGAGATGTGTATTTATAACTGTGTATGTTATTAGCAGAACTGTGATATATGGATTTATATTTCAGGATTGTAACACTACTGTGCTCTGTGCTCTCTGCAGCCAGTGTTAGGTATTGTCCCTGGAGAGATGTGTATTCATAACTTTGTGTATGTTATTAGCAGAAGCAGAACTGTGATACATGGATTTATATTTCAGGATTGTAACACTGCTGTGCTCTGTGCTCTCTGCAGCCAGTCTTAGGTATTGCTGTGTAGAGATGGGTAGTGATACCTTTGTATATTTTTTTAGTAGCAGCAGGACTGTTAAAAATGGATTCATGTTCGAAGATTGTAACACTGCTGTGCTCTGTGCTCTCTGCAGCCAGAATTCAGTATTGTCCTCGGAGAGATGTGAAATCAGACCTTTGATTATGATGCTAGTAGCAGCAGGGCTGTGAAATATGGATGTATATTCCAGGATTGTAACCTCGACAAATACTCTTTAGTCTTTACATTGAGCAATTCCTAAATCCCTCCTCTATACTCTGTAGTCCTGAACCACAAGACTATAGCACAAACATCTGGTGGGGCTATGAAGCAACTGATCACACAAAGGCAGCACAGCAATGTGAGGACTTAGAGCAGCTACAATCCTGGAATATTAATCCAATTTTCAAAGTTCTGCTGCTACTAATGTAAGGAATTAAAGTATCTTACACAGGATGTGTCCTCACACTGTTCTGCTCTAAACTCTCTGCACTGTAATCCTTCACAGTAATGCTCACAAAAAAACCTTCTACACTTTTTTTTCTTTAAATTGCAGGAAGGGAATGTACAGGAGTTTAAAACATAGAATTTACAGCACAGCAGTGTGAGGACTCCCCTCCATGGCAATTGGAGAATCTACAATCCTGGAATATAAATCCATGTATCACAGTCCTTCTGCTACTAACAATATACACAAAGGATACATACACAATACATACCTATACTGTACAGTACACCAGAGATACAAAGGTAGGTACATACACACACAATACAGACATATACTGTACAGTACACCAGAGATTCCCACGTAGGTACATACACACATGACATACCTATAGCTATACTGTGACACCAGACATGCACACACATACATACACAATACATACCTATAACTATACTGTGACACCAGACGTACACACCCAAGACACAATACATAACTATAGGGCACAGTATGCAGACATCAGACACACCCAGGTAGGTACATACACACACAAGACATACTTATAACTATGCATTCAAGAGGAAAGAAACTTATAACTATACTGTGAGACCACACACAAGACACAATACATACCTATACTGCACAGTATTCAAACACCAGACATACCCAGGTAGGTTCATACACACACAAGACATAATTCACACATATACCTGTACACATAGGCACAATATACAGCAAACACACAGACACTCCCAGGCAATGGCATATATACAAATATATGCTAAATGTATGCCTGGATGTTCCAGTCACAGTAACTATATGTAATGTATAGGTCTATGTGTGTGTATATCTGGGTATATCAGCATGTGTATGTATGTATAATATATGCAAGGCAGTGTATGTGTATGTAATGCATATATGTGTATATGTTCCATGTCAGGGTATGGCAGCCTGGGTATGTATAATATATGCAAGTCAGCGAATATGTATATAATGTATATAGTTCATGTCTGGGTATGTCAGCCTGAATATGTGTATTTATAGATAGTCATAGTATATATATGTTTGTACATGTATTTGTGTGTAGATAGTGTATGTATAGTATGTGCCTGGCTATGTCAGTCTGAGTGTATGTGTTTGTATATGTCCTGGTGTGTCCATGTAATAGACTTTCATGTTTGTGTATATGTATTTTCATCTATGTCTGTGCATGTGTATGTACTGTATGCGCATTAGTAGGTCAGTCTATGGATACGATATACATAAGACGTATCTATATACACGGATCTACAATCTCATATCCACAGATGGTCCACATACCATACACACAGACACATACATGCACACATTCAGGTATACACACACACACATCCAGGTACTGAACCCACAAGCTATACATATATATATATATACACATGCTTGATCACTCTTTGGGTATATTCACATGCAGCAGATTTGTTGCAGCACATCCCTTTTAAGCAGCTGGGTTCCATCTCTAACCCATGACTCTAACTCTAACCCATGACATGTATAATACAGGAATTAAGGAAGAACTCCGCACCTGTCTATATGCATCTACATAGGGGTAAAAAATCATTGTACGCCCCATGACTCTATTCCCATGGGATCCATACAACATTGGGGCCCAGCACTTACAGGGGAGGTTCAGTATGATGGGGGTTTTCTTCACGAAGAGGGGAACAAAATGTGTCACATCTCACTACAACCGGATGACCCCAAACCTTATCAGTGTTACTATAAGTCTGGGTGCAAACATTGTCCGCCATATTGAGTATAACTTAAAGGGGATCCTTTTTCCAAATATTGACTCTATATAACCCCCTATAATTCCCTTCCTCTAATCCTTGCACACCTCATACGCATCCCCCTCCCCTATTATTAGAATACCCCTCCCTACACTTGACCGACTTTAGACTCTATCCCCGCTGTGACCCCTAGATAGTCAGGCCCTTAGCTAAAGTCACCGTATCCCCTTCCAAGTCTCCTAAACCCCCCCCCCTAGACTTATTTAGCAGTCAACCTCTGTCCCGCAGCTTCCCCCAGACTGAAAAGGCATCAAATATTAATGGGAAATGATCCTCCTGTGGACTTTTTCTATTGCTAATCAAGAAAACGCTGGCGATAGGAATCCTTTGAAGGGTGGCGAGCCATCATCTGGCTAATTCACCTGTGTAAAACACTTCAAAGACCGCAATCCTGAGCCCAAGGCAAGGAGACCGCGATGAAGTGGCCAAGGTGTGGGGATACTTTGTATCTGTTCATAGTCATAATATTTATATATATTGTATACAATGTATTCTTCACTTCTTCTTCTTCTTCTCCTATCCTTCCAGAGGAGACGCCGGAGCTATGGTGCAATGAGGACACCAACAGATAACCTACATTACTGCTGGGATTGGAGGAATTTCTGATTAAAGTGCGTATTAGTAGAAACATAGATATTTTAGATAATGACAAGGCTGTCAGTGCTCCCCTTCCCCCCTGCGCCATTACCTGTCAATCCCACAAATCATCATGTCTGAAACATTTAGCACATATTATATCAGCAGCAGAGAAAGTGACGGTCACACTGCATATAGCAGCGTCTTACACCGGGAATACAAGTGACTGGGAGCAGCCAGGTATTACACAGGTGTGACATGGCGGGGGGGCTCCAGCGCTTCCCATATTGGGGGCATCCTCTAGATACGCCACTAGTCTTGTGCCATCTGTAGGTTTGTGCCTATTGTTAATGAGTAACAAAGACAGCTGACATTAAAATGAGATCACAGTAAAGATTATGGACATCTACGGAGGGGCTCCTGCAGAGGCGGACTGCGCGGACTCCTAATAAAGCTGCTGTCCTAGACGGGGAAGGTGACATCTGTCATTGCCAAGCTAAATGGCACATCCTGGATAGAGGAAAGGGAGGTTATTGGGGTTAGAAGTTTAAAGGGGATTTCTACAAGTGAAATTTGGCAGCCGTATAGATTGGTACCTCATTGCATTGGTCGTATTAAACCCTGCATAGGGCACGTTGGAGAGTACAAGTTGACTGTAAAGCGCTGAAAATAAGATACAGTCCTCAATGAATAATCTACTAGTCTTTGCCCAGTAGGCAACAGCATCTTTTGCACAAAATCAAGTGACTAGTGACATGGAAGTGGCACCTCAAAAGACGCTATCGGTTTTATCACAAGACCCAGATTTGCTTGCCCATCAGATCAATGCAAAATCACCATGTAGAGAAAATGCACACCCAGCTGTGCCATGCAGCCCAGTGATGTACTATACAAGCTAGCAGCTTTACCCAACTACCCACCCTGCAAGCTTGAATTATAGAATAACAGAGACAATGGTTAAATGCCACCTGCATATCACAATCCATCTCCTATCTACGCACAGCAATGCCAAGCAAGCAGCTTACACATTGCACTATGAAAGCAAGCAAGCAGCTGTGGTCAAGCCAAAGCACAAGGCTACTCTACACACCCTTCAAGCTAAGCAGCCACCAAGACAAGTATAAGACAATAGTAGAACATCTGCCACCTGCACATCGCACTGATCCATCAACACCCAGCTCCCTGCACAGTACAATAAGCAATGCTCTTACCTGCTTTAGCTGTGAGCATCCAAGCCAGCAATGCAAAAATCCCATCCATTTGTATGATGTGCAGAATAATGGTCCCTAGACTGGAAGCAGCAAATAATCCTCATCCAGTTTGTTGGAGGCTGAAAGTTGTGCAGCTCCCTGGAAGGCTGGGCTGAGACTGAAGCCTGTGCAAGCTCCAGGAGAATGAGATCCAGGCACACACCACTGATCAATGAGGGGGAAGCTCCAGCGCAAGCACCAAGCCTATTCCACTCTGCAACACCTACCCAGAAAGAAGAGCATCCCCCTGACAATACTCATCACCAGCAGCAGACATGTCACTGTGTATGCAGATGCCAGGGTGGAGGAGGGGGCACAGGATGATGGAGGTGCTGCTTCACCCTGATGGGAGTTTTTGGTTCAGCCTCTCTCCAGAAAGTGGAGTTTCTAGATGTAGGGGCTGTGCAGTGAGATCAGTAATTATCACTCATCTACTATCTGCACATTACTCAGGGGCTTTACTGAGTCCATGGTGCAAAAAGCAAATGTTGTGTAAGAGCAGTCACTAACAGTTTCTTCCGATTTGATACAAGTTTCTGCAGAGGTCACAGCAATGGAGACAATGGAGTGTCAGGAGGAGAGGAGAAAGCATCAGTGTATTAGGTATTGGGAGGGAGGACAGATACATTGTATCAGATACTAAAACAATAACGTTTTGTGCACAACAATATTGCATCATATTCTATATAGTGATAACACAACAATGGATCAGATACTGATAACACAACAATGTATTATACATAACCCTACAAGAATGTATCATATACTGATAACACAACAATGTATTATACATAACAATACAAGAATGTATCATATACTGATAACACAACAATGTATTATACATAACACTACAAGAATGTATCATATACTGATAACACAACAATGTATTATACATAACACTACAAGAATGTATCATACTGAAACACATGTATTTAATAACACTACACAGAATGTATCATATATGAAACAACAAGAGTATCATACTGATGACACAACCAGTATTCCATACATAACACTACAAATATGTATTATATTACTGATTAATAAACACAACACTGTATTATACATAACGCTACAAGAATGTATCATATACTGATAACAACAATATATCAGTGCACTGATAATAACAGAACATTATGATATACTGATAATAATACAACAATACTCATATACTGATAACACAACATGTATCAAATACTGATAATAACAGAACATCTTGATATCTGATAATAATAAACAATACCATCTATACTGAACACAACATTCTATCAATACTGATAATAAACAACATATGTATGATGATAATAATGCAACACTGTATCAATACTGAAACCCAACAATGTCATGAATAAACACTACACCATTGTATCAATATACTGATAACAAAATATTGTATTTAACCGATAATAACACACCTATGATATACTGATAAAAAAACATAGTTTTTATACTAATTAATACACAATATGATATGAATATATATTGATAGAACACAATACTGTATCATATACACATAAACAGTACAACACTATGGCATTTTAGATGATGTGGTTACATATCCAGATACAAGTGCTTGACACCATCCATCCAGGCATAAATACCTGGTACCACAAATCCTATTATGAGGATTCCAGTACATTCTCTAGAAGGACTGCATCCCAGCTAAGCTTGCATGTCTCCGAAATGGGGAAAGGGGAATAAGAGGCGAGACACATCCTGCATCAACTACTACCCCTACAAACCAAATGTATATTGAAATCCACAGTCCAATCCTGTATTGCTCCACCCACTACGGCCGGTTCCTGAGCAGCAACGTCCAATCAATGATTGCTCCCCACTACGCGGTTCCTGAGCTAGCAACAGGTCCACATCAATGTATTGCTCCACACACTACGCGGTTCCTGAGCCGCAACAGCAGTCAATGTATTGCTCACCCACTACGCCGGTTCCTGAGCAGCAACAGTCCAATCATTGTATTGCTCCACCCACAACGCCGGTTCCTGGACAGCAACAGTCCAATCATTGTATTGCTCCACCCACTACGCTGGTTCCTGAGCAGCAACAGTCCAATCAATGTATTGCTCCACCCTACGCCGGTTTCCTGACAGCAACAGTCCAATCATGTATTGCTCCACCCAATACGCCGGTTCCTGAGAGCACAACAGGCCAATCATGTATTGCTCCACCCACTACGCTGTTCCTGAGCAGCAACAGTCCAATCAATGTATTGTCCACCCACTAACGCCGGTTCCTGAGCAGCAACAGTCCAATCAATGTATTGCCTCCACCCACTACGCCGGTTCCGTGAGCAGCAACAGTCCAATCATTGTATTGCTCCACCCCACTATGCCATTTCCTGAACAGTGCAGCCCTTGGATAGTAGCTGCGGCTCAGGTGACCTATGACTGACCTGCGCTCTGATGTCATCATTCGTCACCTGCGCTAGGAAAAACGCATGGGAGGAGCCATGTAAGTATTTTTTTTATAAATCTCGTATGCTATAGCGCCATCATATCCTTGTAGCGCTTTTATAGAGATCATAAAACAATAAAAGAGCAATAACATGGTCCGGTGAAACAATAGGAATGAGGGCCATTGCCAAAAGAGCTGACAATCTATGAGCTTATCACATAAACTAGGTGACTAGGGGAGAGGAGCCATACTGTCCTTCTCCCCCACACATAGGGACACTGCCTACAGCGTCCATTAAGATGGTGATTTATCATCACTACGGCAACAGCAAGTCAGCAGTCGCCTACATGGGTTGTAAGACCTGCGCTGCCCCCTCTCTCCAGCCGCTCGCGAAACAATGCGAGCAACACCAAAACCGTAAGATAATATCCGCCCATATGCAGAGCGACAGAGAACAATGGCGCAAACCTGCAGTAACCCATGGCAACAGGGAGGCAATATAACTGGGATTGAGGTCAATGGAACAAGTCTCAGGGTGGATATAGGGGCTGTCAGTATGTCGTGTTCTATAAATACGTTCTGTGTGATGTATATGGTATCTATGACGGGACGGATACAGAGAAGGCAAAATCGCTACAAAGTATCTACATGGACCGGGCAGGACGTGGCGTATTCATCTGGATGGAGGCCATGGATGTTCCATTCACTGGCAGCAAGCAGAGATTTTCAAGACTGTGACAATTGAGACCTTAAATTCTGAGGATGGGGCCAGTGTTTCCATTCTCTGGCAGCAAGCAGAGATTTTCAAAACATGTGAACAATTGAAACCTAAATTAGTTGTTAGAAGTTGTAGACACCTTTCATTATGCAACAGAAATCTACCTTTGTATATTTGTTAGTAGCAGCAGACTGTGAAATATGGAATTAATCCAGGAATGTAGATTTTTCAAATATAGAGTGGGGGGACCTCACACTGCTGTGCTCTGTGCAGCCCGTTGTAGGTAATGGTCCATACAGAGACGTTGTAATCATTGTGTATGTTGGTAGTAGCAGCAGGATTGATGTTGGATTTGTATTCCAGGATTGTAGTTTACTCCATGTGGCACTGGGGCATGTTCATCACATTCTGTGCTCTGTGTTCTGCATCTAGTCCTAGGCATGCGTCCGGAGATAGGTTTAATCCATACCTTTGTATATGTTGCAGCAGGAATCTGAAATATGGAAATATATGTGGGAATGTAGAAGTATAGAGCAAGTGTGTCCTAACACTGCTGTGCTCTGTCTTCGCAGCTAGTGTTAGGTATTGTCCCTAGTGAGAGATGTGTAATCAGACCTTGTGTATGTGTTAGTAGCAGCAGGATGTATAGATAAATGGATTTATATTCCAGATTGGAGTGGTTCCAATGGCACTGGGGGCTATGTACAAACACGCTATGTCTTTAGTCTCTGCATCTAGTCATAGGTATTGTCCCTGGAGAGAATGTGTTGTATATTGTGTTGTTAGTAGCAGCAGAACAGTGAAATAGGGAAAATATATTTCAAGATTTTAATTCCCAGTTGAGTTTTGTCCTCACCCTTCTTTGCTCTAGCTCTGAACTAATTTAACCCCTCTATCCTGCATCAAGCTGAGGCAGGCTTCTGGTTGGAACTGCAGCAGTCACTCAGAGCATAAAGATAGGACTATTGGGCACAGAGTACAAACAGTGTGAGGAACTAACTCAAGGAGATTTTATAATCCTGGAATGTAATGGTTCTGCTAACAACTAACAACATACAAAAAGAGATGAATACACAATCTCCAGGGACAATGTCCTTGCCGGCGCCACTGTATGGTAACACACCTGCTGACAGGTTCCCTTGTAAATTAGATAATTGCCCGATTGTGGTGGTCTTAGTGGTCAGACACTTTATCCTTCCAATAGTGGCCATAATGTGTTATAAGGATAACGGGACACCCCCAGAGGTCAGTAAGCCTTGAGTCCTTGTCCTGTAATCCACTTTTCATAAGGTTCTGAAAGGCAAAACTGCTAGTAATATACCACCGCTTCAATATCCCTGGAACATGTTACCATCAGGGCTCTAGTAAAAGTTATATGGTTGTAATCACGACAATATTCCAGTCTTGGCTGGTAATGTTCCCATATTGAAAGTCTCCATGGAGCGCACGCTGTATAAAATCTCATCGCTGTCAGATAAAGTCTTTCCCTATAAAAGGTAAGTTTGCAATCATAAAGAGTGATCGTCGCAGGAATGAGTTTTTATACAGACGGAGCTATCGCCCTCGTACAAAGCCCTTCGCGGGAGAACTGACAAATGAACATATTTGGGCCTGTCAGGGGCTGCGCAAGTAACACGTTCTGTGCCGCTCTGGCCGAGCCGCACTATAAAGGTTTGGATAACTGGATTGTAATGGCTCCGGGGTCATGAGCTGCACAAAAGCCACCGGAATCATGACCTTTATGAATGAGCCTGCGCCTCCAAAGGGGATCCCTTCGTGTGCTCCTGGGTCCTAATTCAAAATCCGTAGTCGATTGCCCCCCCTCACTCCTATGGGTGTGGTGCAACATTCTGCATACCATTATCGCTATTACCGCTATATATAACACGATTATACCACCCTTTCCGGCCAGTTACCTCGGGGGCATATAGAAGCTTCAAGTGGACTGTTTGATTTATTCTCCTATCTCAATAATCTCCGTCTGTGGCTATATAACAAACAAAGGGCAATACTACTAATCCCAACATTCCTATGAAATAATGGAGTCAAAGCGAAACTTGTCAGCCATATGGCAGGGCATTGTTAGGGTATTTTGCCATGTCTAATAGACCATTGTGTTGTTGTTCGTAGCAGCAGGATGTCCATGGACGGCATTTCCTCATCACTGTCTGTGCTCTCTGTTAGCCATGTTAGGGTTGTCCCTGGAAGACGTTGTAGTCAGACCTTCTGTTGTATGCTGTGAGTAGAGCAACAGGGACTGTGATATATGTGATTATTTTCCAGTATTGTAGTTTATCTTAAGTGCACCCTACTGTATCCTCACAAATGCTTGCTGCGCTCGGCTCTCAGCAGAAAGTGTTAGATATTGTCCTGGAGAGAGGGTGTAATTCAGACCTTTGTGTATGTAATTAGTAGCAGCAGGACTGTGAAATGGATTTTATTACAGATTGTAGCTTCTCCAGTCCTGTGGGGGCATGTCCTCACACTGCTGAGCCTGTGTACAAAACTGCCTCCACCAAACCACTCCATCTGCTATTGTTACTGACTAGAGTCTGCTACAGCTTTCACTCAGAGCAAGAGGGACCTGATTAGATAGATAGAGTCCAGTGAACTTGGAGCAGGACGCCCCTAGGGTTGTAAGGAACCACAGTCGTAGGGGGCAGGTTTTAGCAATTAGTATTTAACCTCCATGTGTGAGTGCAGGACGGAGATACCGCATGTGTTAAGCTACAAAGTAAAGATTCTAAGTTAGTAGCCCAGAATCTGGATTGTAGGACTATGAAAGATGTGTCAACACTCCTGACTTGAAAGGGTTAATTAATAGGACATTAACTCTGTTCCAGCCCATAGAGAAATCAAGATATAAAAGCCCCCACAGACCCTGAATGATTCCACTTAATATACACAGACACCCAGAGCCTCTCTACTTGTTCTTCTTCACATCACAAGAGCCCTATTTGGTCCATTGCTGTAATGCAGACAGCTGGAAGATGTTATTGAGAAACTGCATTTGTAAAAACCTTCAAGTAGATTTTGTTTGTTTTCGTTGCCATTTTCAGATCTCTGATACTGTCAGGGCTGCATGCACAGATGTCTACATCCAGGAGGAAACGAGCTGCCTGCAAATGTCCTTCTCCTACTGATGCCTGACTGTTACAATGTATCAGCCTGTGCTCTGTAATAAGCCCAGGCCGTGCTGCATCAGTTTAGTTATATATTTTATTTCCATGTGCTTGGTGCAGTGGATGTATATTCCAGGACTGCAGCTTCTTCAACTGCATAGCGTCCCTCACACTGCTGTGCCTCTAGCTCTGTGCATTGCCCTTTACACATGGAACTGTTTGAGTAAAAGCTATAGAGTGCTTTTGGATGAATAAACAAAAGGTCACTCAGAGCAGGGTGGAAGAACTGTGCCCAGAGCACCGCAGTGTGAGGACATGCAACAGTGATCCTGGGAAAGCTACAATCTGGAATAATAAAAAAAAAAAAAAAAAAAAAATTTACAGTTCTGCTGCAAGTAACCAACCTACACAAAGGTTCTGATTTACAAATCTCTATAAGAACCAATTTATAACATGCCTGCACAAAGCACAGAGAACAAGCAGGTGAGGATTATGGGCCAACGGTTATCCTGTCAAGCTACAATCCTGGAATGAAATCCAATTTTATAGTCTGCTGCAAGTAACAACATTACACAAAGGTCTGACTACATATGTCTCTACGAAACCAGTTAAACACTGGATGCAGAGAGCACAGAGCCAGCAGTGGGAGGATTATGCCACCAGTGCTCATGGAAAGCATACAATCCGGGAATATAAATGACAGTTATGACTGCAAATAACCAAATACACAAAGGTCTGCTTACAACATCCCTAAGAAACAACAATTTATAACACGCCTGCACAAAGCACAGAGCACAGCAGTGTGAGGATATGCCAACAGTGCTCCTGGGAAAGCTACATCCTGGATTAAATGCGTTCTGCTGCAAAATACCAACATTACACAAAGGGTCTGATTACAAATCTCTCTAAGAACAATTACTAACATGCCGCAAAAAGCACAGAGCACAGTCCAGTGTGAGGGATTATGCCAACAGTTTCTGTAAAAGCTACCAATCCTGAGAATATAATCCATATTTTATAGTTCGCTGCAAGTAACAAACATACACAAAGGTCTGACACATATGTCTCTAAGAACAAGCTATAACACTGGCTGCAGAGAGCACAGAGCACAGCAGTGTGAGGACATGCCACCAGTGCGCGGAAAGTAAAAATCCGGAATATTGAATGCAAACTGTTATAGTTCGCTGCAAGTAACAACATACACAAAGTCTGATTATCTCATCTCTCTAAGAACACTTTATAAGACTGGCCTGCAGAGAGCACAGAGCCACCAGCTGTTGTGAGGGCCATTCCACCAGTGCTCCCGGGAAAGCATACAATCCTGGAAATACATCCCATTTTACAGTCGCTGCAAGTGACAACATACACAACGTATGGATTACAAATCTTCTCTAAGGAACACGTTTAACCTGGCTTGCGCAGAGAGAGCACAGAGCAAAGCAGGGGAGGCGAGCCCCCAGCTCCCCTGAAGAAGATAGAATCATCAATATCTATCTTATTAACAGGTCTGCAAATTCTCCTGATATGTAAATTTTCCTCATCGTCTAACCCGGATGAGATCACCCAGATAAAATTTATCAGGAGAAGCAGACGTCTCCAAGACAACACATTTTATGCCCCAACAATAAAGTGTAATTTTATGACTGCGTTAATATACAAATTTGGCAAAATTTCCAGAAAGACAATTATTTCTTTGGTTTGTTCAGAGAGTTTATCATATCAGATTCAGTGGGGGTCTAACTGATCACCTGTTTGTCGTGCCTGCAGTTTCTTCATTTTTGCCAAGCACAGCGCGTTTACTTGTAAGGGCTGGTAGGGGATTTGCAGCTCAATTATGAATGACATGGCTGGGTAACACACAGAGTGTAATTGTAGCTTCGAGACACTGAAACTGCAGGGTCTGACCCCCTAGGACCTAATATTACTGATGTGCACTAAGGATAATCAGTAATCAAAAATAATCGCACTATAGTATCCTGGAAAAATTCCTTTAAGTCCGTACTGAGATTTCTGAGTTTACCGAAGTAAAGTAGATTCTAGTGGGCAATGTTGCAGGCAGCTTTAAAGTTTCCCTTCTATGGTGCATCTGGATGAAATTTCTGTAGGAAAATTCGCTTCATGTGAATATAATGGGGCGGATAGAAGCTAGGTCCCGTTATGGAATTTAGTGATATGCGGCATTTTTTTAATGGATTTTTTGTGAGTATGATGAATTGGAATAATAAATTTGAACCTTATTGGAACGTACCACACCATCTGCCTGGCTTATATTTCTTCCAGTACAATACAATTAAAAGAGGAGAATGAGAGGCGTGGTGCTAAGTTGAATGGTGACATACTTAGCATGTGAAAACTGAAGATTAGGGCTGACTTCATTGTGAAGTTTAGATAAATAAGAGGGAGAAGAAGAATATTTGGAGCTCCGTCATAGTGAAATATTTTCTCTATTGTGTGACTTTCCAAGGCCTGTGTGGAAAGGTCTTATCGGTAGTGAGTAGCTTCATTAAGGGGCAAACGTGCAACACGAACCAACTGTTGTTTTTGAAGAAAAAGGATTGCATCGGCCATGGGCTAAAGGTGAGTTCTTTGCCGCAGGCCAGCAGCAGCGCTGCAAGATATTGGAAGCAAGAGGGGTGCAGTAACCCTGCTCCAGAAGCAGGATCTGGACACCAAGTATAGTGTCTCTTACACTGATTTAGCATGGGTGTAGGTACTAGTAGAGGCCACTTACCCAAAAACTTACCTGATGAAATGAATACGCACGCGCAGAGGGGGCAGGAAGTTGGAGTCATCGCACAGTCTACCCTTGAAGTAACATGCCCCACCACAAATACAATTCTCTGTACCAACATACACAAAGGCATGATTACAACCTCTCCAGAGACAATACACTAAACACTGGCTGCAGGCGCACGAGCACAGGCAGGTGAGGTTGATTACACACCTCTCCAGGAGGGACACTACCTAAAACACTGGTGTGCAGAGAGCAACAGAGCACAGCAGTGTGAGAACACACACCCACTACATTTAGAGAAGGACAATCCATATAAATCCATAATTTCCAAAGCCCGACTGCTACTAACATTACACCACGGTCCGATTACACACTTATCCAGGGACAAGAATAACACTAGAGGAGGAGCACAGCGCAAAGGCAGTGTGAGGACACAACAATCCTTGAGTATAAATCGGTAATTCACCGTACAGCTGCTCCTAAAAATACAAAGTCTGATTGCAATCATCTCCCAAAGACCATGCCTAACTGGCGCAGGGAGAACAGAGCACAGCAGTGTGAGGACACGGCCCAGTTGCACTTGGGGGGGGGTCATGGGGTGCAATATTAGACCTTTGAAGGGAGAGGGAATGACCGGGGGGAGTCACGTAAGACAGTGCAGAGGATTCAGTAACACTCAGGGTCATAAGGAGCCCATAAGATGCTGGGGCTATTGGGGCTGGGGGTGGTTATAAGGGGGGCTTCTGATTATATGAGTTTCTATCGCTGGGTTTCGGTTGCCTTTTGCACATGGCTCAGTCCGATATAAATATGATATAGTTACTCTGTATTTGTCTTTGCTCGTCCTCTAAAATAAGTCATATGGCGCTGTCATACACATAGGTCAATCTATATATCAGATATGCAGCAATATCGCCGTGTAATGTAACAATGCGCTCTTCCTGTCAGCCGCAGCTTGTAGATAAATGGCAGGCAGGCCCGCTGCAACCCGAAATAATTCATTATATATCCGCCAACATGGAAAAAGTTGACAAAGCAAACCATATCGGAGTAATGAGAAAATGGATTCCAGCAGGGTTCATTCCATGGAAATTTAATACATGTAAACATAGAATCTATGAGTAAAGAAACTGAAACGCACCCATGTACAGAAATACTGGGGAAAATACGAAACGACACGAAATGAAGAAAAGCTGAAAACTCATCCCAGACCCTGACATGTGGAGGTTGCAGATAATAAAGAGTGAGAGGAAAAATCATTATTTTGTACTCAAGAAGCAAACTGCCCCCTAATTGTTAAGGAATTATACTACGATTTAATACGCCCCTTTACACCGAATATACCTACTATATACTGCCCCTAGGTACAAGAATATAACTAACTATAATACCCCCCAGTACAAGCATATAACTACTACTAATACTGCCCCCTATGTACAAGAATATAACTACATAATACTGCCCATTAGAACAAGAAAATAACTACTATAATGCGGACCTATGTACAAGAATATAACTAATTAATCTGCCCCCTAGGTCAAGAATATAAATACTATAATACTGCCCCTAGTACAGGAAATAACATCTATAATCCTGCCCCCTATGTACAGGGAATATAACTACTATATATGCCCCCAGTACAAGAATATAACTATATAATACTGCCCCCTAGACAAGAATATAAACTTACTATAATACTTGCCCCTATGGACAAGAATTAATACTATACTTACTGCACCCTATGTACAAGAATATAACTACTATAATACTGCCCCTATTGTACAGCGAATTATAACTACTATAATACTGCCCCTATGGCTACAAGAATACAACTACATAATACTGCCCCCCATGTACCAGAATATAACTACGTAATACTGCCCCCCCCTAGTACAAGAATATAAAACTATAATTACCCTGCCCCCATATGCTACAGGCATATAGAACTACCTATAATACTGCCCTCCTACGTACAAGGAATATAACTACTTATCTGACCCCCCTATCGTACAGAATTAATATATAATACTTACCCCTATGTACAAGAATCATTAAACTATAATGACTGACCATATGTACACGCCAATATAACTACTATCAATACTGTCCCCCCTATGCTACAGAATTATAAACTACTATATACTCCCCATGTACAAGAAAAACTACATAATACTGCCCCTCATGTACAAGAATATGAACTATAATACATATGCCCCCTATGTACCAAGGAATACTAATACTAGATATACTGTCCCCTATGTACAAGAAATAGACTACTATAATAACCTGCACCCTATGTACAAGGAATACTCACATACCATAATATACCCCCGTGTCAAGTAACGACTCTAATATGCTCTGTACAAGATATAACTTATCTACTATGTCCCCATGTACAAGAAATATAACTAATAATACTGCCCCCTATGTACAAGAATAATACTACTATAATATGCCCTATGTACAGAATATAACTACTAAATACATGCCCCCTATGTACACAGAATAAACTACTTATAATACTGCCCCCTATGTACAGGAATAAACTACTAATATGCCCCCGACCAGAAATAATTACTAATAATACCCCTGCCCTAGTACCAGGAATGATTAAACTAATAATTACTGCCCCTATGTACAGGAATATACTACTATAATACTGCCCCCCTATTGTCAAAGAATATAAATATATAATAACTTGCCACCTATGTACAAGAATATAACTACTATATACTGCCCCTCTGTACAAGAATTAAAATCCTATAATACTGCCCCTACATGTACAGGAATAGAAACTACTATTAAACGCCCCCCCTATGTACAAGAATATAACATTTTTACTGCCCCAGTCCTTTACACTATAATACCTGCCACCATGTACCAAGAATAAACTACTCCATAATACTGCACTCATGTAACAAGAATATAACTAATCAATACTAGCCCCACTTGTACAGGAATATAACACTTAATACTGCCCCTATGTACAGCTAAATATAATACTATATACTTGCACCCTACGCTACAGGACATATACCAATCTACTATAATACTGACCCCTATGACAGGGGCACATGAACAATACTAATACATGCCACCCATATGTACAAGAATATAAACGACCTTAAACTGCCCCCTGTACAAGAATATAACACCTATATACTGCCCCCTATGATACAAAGACCTATAACACCTGACTATAATACCTTGTCAGGACTTACTACTACTATGGCCGTGTACCAAGAATATAACTTACTATTATACTGTACCCTTGTGACAAATGAATAAACTCTTATAATACTGCCCCCTATGTAACAAGGAACGATAAACTACTATTGAATAACTGCACCTATGTACAAGAAGAAAACTACTATAAATGCACTAGTAAAGACAAACGATTAATACATAAGACTGCCCCTACTGTACACAAGATATAACTACTATAATTTACTGCTCCTCAAGACACAATTCTGTTGACAGGAATATAATACTACTAATACTTGCCCCCTATGTACAGGAAGATAACCATACTTATCTACTGCCCCATGTACAAAATATAACTACTATAATACTGCCTCCCTCAGTACACAAGAATATAACTACATATAATACGTGCCCCCCACTCTGTACAAGAATATATCTAATATAATACTGCCCCCTATGTCAAGAATATAACTACATAATCACTGCCCCTTTGTACAAAGAATTATAACTCTCTATAAACTGCTCCCATATGTAAGAACTCTATAACTACTGACTAAATGCCCCATCTTGAAGGAACCTATAACTATATAATACTGCCCCCGTAGTAAAGAATATAACCTACTATAATACTGCCCCCTATGTACCAGAGAACTAAAACTACATAATAATCGCCCCATAGTAGAAAGCTACATCGTAACTTATAATACCTGCCCTATCTGACAAGATATCAATCCTTACTATATACTGACCCCCTTATGACCAGCATATAATAACTACTTAATTATATGCCACCCTATGTACAAGAATAATTAAATCCACGATACGGATATAATTACTGACACACTATGCCGTGTACAAGTAATATACCACTAATACTGCCCCTCTGTTTAAGGAACTAAATACTACTAATATGCCCCTCTGATGACAAGGAATTTAATACTATAATACAGCCCCCCTACTGTACAAGGAACTATAACTTTCTAAATAACTGCCCCTATGTACCCAAGAAATATCACACTACCATATAATACTGCCTCCTATGTACAAGGACTAAATCACTATACAAGTTACTGCCCCCTGAGTACAGCATTAACCATACTTCTAATACTGCCCCCTATGTACAAGAATATAAACGTACTAATAATACCTGCGCCCCTAGTAAAGAATACTAAACTACTATAATACGCCCCCACTTCACATTTATTAAGCCGACAATAAAGTATAAGCCCTGCCTACAAGATAAACTATACTAAACGTCTGCCCCTATGTAAGAATTACCCGTACTAACCCACTATAATACTGCCCCCTAACTGTACAGGACTGATTAACACGTAATATTCCTTGTCGTATCAACCTAGCCCTCGTACAGAATATACTATATAATACTGCCCCCTAGGTAACGAATAGAATAATATATGACCTTCTGTACAGGAAATAACTACTATAATCCTGCTCCTAGTGCAAGAAATAAAGACTATAATACGGCCACATACGTACGAGATATAACTACATAATACGATACCTATGTAAATATCTAAAAGAGGAGGTACTATTTAGCTATCCTCTCCTTCGCTGAGTTATTAGCTGTTCTGTCTCCTGACCCGTAAAAATGACGCCAGTATATAATCAGGAGGAAAGGGGATTTTTCGGCTGGGGCGTAACACAGATACCGGCGCGGAGGTATGTAGTTAGGGGAAGGCGTGAAATATAAGCGTTTTTCTTGGGGTGGATGTTTTTTTCTTTTTTTCTCTATTTCCCCACTTCCCTTTATTTTTGTTTTTCTTCTCTCTCCTCCCTCTACTCTCCTTCTTTCCTCCTTCGTCTTTTCCCTCTTCTCTTTCTCCTTTCCCCTTTCCCTTTTTCCTCCCCCCTTCCTCCTCTTTCCTCCCCTCTCCCCCCTTCTCTTTTTTAATGTATCATATACTGATGACACAACAATGTATCATACATAACACTACAAATATGTATTATATACTGATAATAACACAACACTGTATTATACATAACGCTACAAGAATGTATCATCTATACTGATAACACAACAATATATCATGCACTGATAATAACAGAACATTATGATATACTGATAATAATACAACAATACTCATATACTGATAACACAACATGTATCAAATACTGATAATAACAGAACATCTTGATATACTGATAATAATAAACAATACCATCTATACTGAACACAACATTTATCAATACTGATAATAAACAACATATGTATGATGATAATAATGCAACACTGTATCAATACTGAAACCCAACAATGTCATCAATAAACACTACACCATTGTATCAATATACTGATAACAAAATATTGTATTTAACCGATAATAACACACCTATGATATACTGATAAAAAAACATAGTCTTTTATACTAATTAATAACAATATGATATGAATATATATTGATAGAACACAATACTGTATCATATACACATAAACATACAACACTATGGCATTTTAGATGATGTGGTTACATATCCAGATGACAATGCTTGACACCATCCATCCAGGCATAAATACCTGGTACCACAAATCCTATTATGAGGATTCCAGTACATTCTCTAGAAGGACTGCATCCCAGCTAAGCTTGCATGTCTCCGAAATGGGGAAAGGGGAATAAGAGGCGAGACACATCCTGCATCAACTACTACCCCTACAAACCAAATGTATATTGAAATCCACAGTCCAATCCTGTATTGCTCCACCCACTACGGCCGGTTCCTGAGCAGCAACGTCCAATCAATGATTGCTCACCCACTACGCGGTTCCTAGCTAGCAACAGTCCACATCATGTATTGCTCACACCACTACGCGGTTCCTGAGCCGCAACAGGCAGTCAATGTATTGCTCACCCACTACGCCGGTTCCTGAGCAGCAACAGTCCAATCATTGTATTGCTCCACCCACGACGCCGGTTCCTGGACAGCAACAGTCCAATCATTGTATTGCTCCACCCACTACGCTGGTTCCTGAGCAGCAACAGTCCAATCAATGATTGCTCCACCCATACGCCGGTTCCTGACAGCAACAGTCCAATCAATGTATTGCTCCACCCAATACGGCCGGTTCCTGAGCAGCACAACAGGCCAATCATTGTATTGCTCCACCCACTACGCTTGTTCCTGAGCAGCAACAGTCCAATCAATGTATTGCTCCACCCACTACGCCGGTTCCTGAGCAGCAACAGTCCAATCAATGTATTGCTCCACCCACTACGCCGGTTCCTGAGCAGCAACAGTCCAATCATTGATTGCTCCACCCACTGATGCCAGTTTCCTGAACAGTGCAGCCCTTGGATAGTAGCTGCGGCTCAGGTGACCTATGACTGACCTGCGCTCTGATGTCATCATTCGTCACCTGCGCTAGGAAAAACGCATGGGAGGAGCCATGTAAGTATTTTTCTTTATAAATCTTCTATGCTATAGCGCCATCATATCCTTGTAGCGCTTTATAGAGATCATAAAACAATAAAAAGAGCAATAACATGGTCCTGGTGAAACAATAGGAATGAGGGCCATTGCCAAAAGAGCTGACAATCTATGAGCTTATCACATAAGACTAGGTGACTAGGGCGAGGAGAGCCATTACTGTCCTTCTCCCCACACATAGGGACACTGCCTACAGCGTCCATTAAGATGGTGATTTATCATCACTACGGCAACAGCAAGTCAGCAGCGCCTACATGGGTTTAACACCTGCGCTGCCCCCTCTCTCCAGGCCGCTCGCAGAAACAATGCGAGCAACACCAAAACCGTAAGATATAATCCGCCCATATGCAGAGGACAGGAGAACAATGGCGCAAACTGCAGTAACCATGGCAACAGGGAGGCAATTAATGGGATTGAGGTCATGGAACAAGTCTTCAGGGTGGATATAGGGGCTGTCATATGTCGTGTTCTATAAATACGTTCTGGTGATGTATATGGTATCTATGACGGGACGGATACAGAGAAGGCAAAATCGCTACAAAGTATCTACATGGACCGGGCAGGACGTGGCGTATTCATCTGGATGTGAGGCCATGGATGTTCCATTCACTGGCAGCAAGCAGAGATTTTCAAGACTGTGACAATTGAGACCTTAAATTCTGAGGATGGGGCCATGTGTTTCCATTCTCTGGCAGCAAGCAGAGATTTTCAAAACATGTGAACAATTGAAACCTAAATTAGTTATTAGAAGTTGTAGACACCTTTCATTATGCAACAGAAATCTACCTTTGTATATTTGTTAGTAGCAGCAGACTGTGAAATATGGAATTAATCCAGGAATGTAGATTTTTCAAATATAGAGTGGGGGGACCTCACACTGCTGTGCTTGTGCAGCCCGTTGCTAGGTAATGGTCCATACAGAGACGTTGTAATCATTGTGTATGTTGGTAGTAGCAGCAGGATTGATGTTGGATTTGTATTCCAGGATTGTAGTTTACTCCATGTGGCACTGGGGCATGTTCATCACATTCTGTGCTCTGTGTTCTGCATCTAGTCCTAGGCATGTGTCCTGGAGATAGGTTTAATCCATACCTTTGTATATGTTGCAGCAGGAATCTGAAAATATGGAAATATATGTGGGAATGTAGAAGTATAGAGCAAGTGTGTGCTAACACTGCTGTGCTCTGTCTTCGCAGCTAGTGTTAGGTATTGTCCCTAGTGAGAGATGTGTAATCAGACCTTGTGTATGTGTTAGTAGCAGCAGGATGTATAGATAAATGGATTTATATTCCAGATTGGAGTGGTTCCAATGGCACTGGGGGCTATGTACAAACACGCTATGTCTTTAGTCTCTGCATCTAGTCATAGGTATTGTCCCTGGAGAGAATGTGTTGTATATTGTGTTGTTAGTAGCAGCAGAACAGTGAAATAGGGAAAATATATTTCAAGATTTTAATTCCCAGTTGAGTTTTGTCCTCACACCTTCTTTGCTCTAGCTCTGAACTAATTTAACCCCTCTATCCTGCATCAAGCTGAGGCAGGCTTCTGGTTGGAACTGCAGCAGTCACTCAGAGCATAAAGATAGGACTATTGGGCACAGAGTACAAACAGTGTGAGGAACTAACTCAAGGAGATTTTATAATCCTGGAATGTAATGGTTCTGCTAACAACTAACAACATACAAAAAGAGATGAATACACAATCTCCAGGGACAATGCCTTGCCGGCGCCACTGTATGGTAACACACCTGCTGACAGGTTCCCTTGTAAATTAGATAATTGCCCGATTGTGGTGGTCTTAGTGGTCAGACACTTTATCCTTCCAATAGTGGCCATAATGTGTTATAAGAACGTGGACCCCAGAGGGTCAGTAAGCCTTGAGTCCTTGTCCTGTATCAGCTTTTCATCCAAGGTTCTGAAAGGCAAAACTGCTAGTAATATACCATCCGCTTCAATATCCCGGCACATTTACCTAGTCGGGCTCTAGGTAAAGCTATATGGTTGTATCACACAAATTCCAGTCTTGGCTCGGTAATGTTCCCATATTGAAGGTCTCCATGGACGCGCCGTCTGTATAAATCTCATCCTGTCAGATAAAGTCTTTTCCTATAAAAGGTAAACAGTTTGCAATCATAAAGAGTGATCGTCGCAAGGTGAATGAGTTTTTATACAGACGGAGCTTATCGCCCCTCGTACGAAAGCCCTCGCGGGAGAGACTGACAAATGAACATATTCTGGTGCCTGTCAGGGGCGCTGCGGCAAGAACACGTTCTGGACCGCTTCTGCCGAGCCGCACTATAAAGGTTTGGATACACTGGATTGTAATGGCTCCGGGGTCAGTGAGGACTGCAACTAAAAGCCACCGGAATCATGACCTTTATCAGAGCCTGGCGCCTCCAAAGGGGATCCTTGTGTGCTCCTGGGTCCTAATGTCAAAATCCGTAGTCTTGCCCCCCCTCCTCTATGGGTGTGGTGCACATTCTGCATACCATTATCGCTATTACCGCTATATATAACACGATTATACCACCCTTTCCGGCCAGTTACCTCGGGGGCATATAGAAGCTTCAAGTGGACTGTTTGATTTATTCTCCTATCTCAATAATCTCCGTCTGTGGCTATATAACAAACAAAGGGCAATACTACTAATCCCAACATTCCTATGAAATAATGGAGTCAAAGCGAAACTTGTCAGCCATATGGCAGGGCATTGTTAGGGTATTTTGCCATGTCTAATAGACCATTGTGTTGTTGTTCGTAGCAGCAGGATGTCCATGGACGGCATTTCCTCATCACTGTCTGTGCTCTCTGTTAGCCATGTTAGGGTTGTCCCTGGAAGACGTTGTAGTCAGACCTTCTGTTGTATGCTGTGAGTAGAGCAACAGGGACTGTGATATATGTGATTATTTTCCAGTATTGTAGTTTATCTTAAGTGCACCCTACTGTATCCTCACAAATGCTTGCTGCGCTCGGCTCTCAGCAGAAAGTGTTAGATATTGTCCTGGAGAGAGGGTGTAATTCAGACCTTTGTGTATGTAATTAGTAGCAGCAGGACTGTGAAATGGATTTTATTACAGATTGTAGCTTCTCCAGTCCTGTGGGGGCATGTCCTCACACTGCTGAGCCTGTGTACAAAACTGCCTCCACCAAACCACTCCATCTGCTATTGTTACTGACTAGAGTCTGCTACAGCTTTCACTCAGAGCAAGAGGGACCTGATTAGATAGATAGAGTCCAGTGAACTTGGAGCAGGACGCCCCTAGGGTTGTAAGGAACCACAGTCGTAGGGGGCAGGTTTTAGCAATTAGTATTTAACCTCCATGTGTGAGTGCAGGACGGAGATACCGCATGTGTTAAGCTACAAAGTAAAGATTCTAAGTTAGTAGCCCAGAATCTGGATTGTAGGACTATGAAAGATGTGTCAACACTCCTGACTTGAAAGGGTTAATTAATAGGACATTAACTCTGTTCCAGCCCATAGAGAAATCAAGATATAAAAGCCCCCACAGACCCTGAATGATTCCACTTAATATACACAGACACCCAGAGCCTCTCTACTTGTTCTTCTTCACATCACAAGAGCCCTATTTGGTCCATTGCTGTAATGCAGACAGCTGGAAGATGTTATTGAGAAACTGCATTTGTAAAAACCTTCAAGTAGATTTTGTTTGTTTTCGTTGCCATTTTCAGATCTCTGATACTGTCAGGGCTGCATGCACAGATGTCTACATCCAGGAGGAAACGAGCTGCCTGCAAATGTCCTTCTCCTACTGATGCCTGACTGTTACAATGTATCAGCCTGTGCTCTGTAATAAGCCCAGGCCGTGCTGCATCAGTTTAGTTATATATTTTATTTCCATGTGCTTGGTGCAGTGGATGTATATTCCAGGACTGCAGCTTCTTCAACTGCATAGCGTCCCTCACACTGCTGTGCCTCTAGCTCTGTGCATTGCCCTTTACACATGGAACTGTTTGAGTAAAAGCTATAGAGTGCTTTTGGATGAATAAACAAAAGGTCACTCAGAGCAGGGTGGAAGAACTGTGCCCAGAGCACCGCAGTGTGAGGACATGCAACAGTGATCCTGGGAAAGCTACAATCTGGAATAATAAAAAAAAAAAAAAAAAAAAAATTTACAGTTCTGCTGCAAGTAACCAACCTACACAAAGGTTCTGATTTACAAATCTCTATAAGAACCAATTTATAACATGCCTGCACAAAGCACAGAGAACAAGCAGGTGAGGATTATGGGCCAACGGTTATCCTGTCAAGCTACAATCCTGGAATGAAATCCAATTTTATAGTCTGCTGCAAGTAACAACATTACACAAAGGTCTGACTACATATGTCTCTACGAAACCAGTTAAACACTGGATGCAGAGAGCACAGAGCCAGCAGTGGGAGGATTATGCCACCAGTGCTCATGGAAAGCATACAATCCGGGAATATAAATGACAGTTATGACTGCAAATAACCAAATACACAAAGGTCTGCTTACAACATCCCTAAGAAACAACAATTTATAACACGCCTGCACAAAGCACAGAGCACAGCAGTGTGAGGATATGCCAACAGTGCTCCTGGGAAAGCTACATCCTGGATTAAATGCGTTCTGCTGCAAAATACCAACATTACACAAAGGGTCTGATTACAAATCTCTCTAAGAACAATTACTAACATGCCGCAAAAAGCACAGAGCACAGTCCAGTGTGAGGGATTATGCCAACAGTTTCTGTAAAAGCTACCAATCCTGAGAATATAATCCATATTTTATAGTTCGCTGCAAGTAACAAACATACACAAAGGTCTGACACATATGTCTCTAAGAACAAGCTATAACACTGGCTGCAGAGAGCACAGAGCACAGCAGTGTGAGGACATGCCACCAGTGCGCGGAAAGTAAAAATCCGGAATATTGAATGCAAACTGTTATAGTTCGCTGCAAGTAACAACATACACAAAGTCTGATTATCTCATCTCTCTAAGAACACTTTATAAGACTGGCCTGCAGAGAGCACAGAGCCACCAGCTGTTGTGAGGGCCATTCCACCAGTGCTCCCGGGAAAGCATACAATCCTGGAAATACATCCCATTTTACAGTCGCTGCAAGTGACAACATACACAACGTATGGATTACAAATCTTCTCTAAGGAACACGTTTAACCTGGCTTGCGCAGAGAGAGCACAGAGCAAAGCAGGGGAGGCGAGCCCCCAGCTCCCCTGAAGAAGATAGAATCATCAATATCTATCTTATTAACAGGTCTGCAAATTCTCCTGATATGTAAATTTTCCTCATCGTCTAACCCGGATGAGATCACCCAGATAAAATTTATCAGGAGAAGCAGACGTCTCCAAGACAACACATTTTATGCCCCAACAATAAAGTGTAATTTTATGACTGCGTTAATATACAAATTTGGCAAAATTTCCAGAAAGACAATTATTTCTTTGGTTTGTTCAGAGAGTTTATCATATCAGATTCAGTGGGGGTCTAACTGATCACCTGTTTGTCGTGCCTGCAGTTTCTTCATTTTTGCCAAGCACAGCGCGTTTACTTGTAAGGGCTGGTAGGGGATTTGCAGCTCAATTATGAATGACATGGCTGGGTAACACACAGAGTGTAATTGTAGCTTCGAGACACTGAAACTGCAGGGTCTGACCCCCTAGGACCTAATATTACTGATGTGCACTAAGGATAATCAGTAATCAAAAATAATCGCACTATAGTATCCTGGAAAAATTCCTTTAAGTCCGTACTGAGATTTCTGAGTTTACCGAAGTAAAGTAGATTCTAGTGGGCAATGTTGCAGGCAGCTTTAAAGTTTCCCTTCTATGGTGCATCTGGATGAAATTTCTGTAGGAAAATTCGCTTCATGTGAATATAATGGGGCGGATAGAAGCTAGGTCCCGTTATGGAATTTAGTGATATGCGGCATTTTTTTAATGGATTTTTTGTGAGTATGATGAATTGGAATAATAAATTTGAACCTTATTGGAACGTACCACACCATCTGCCTGGCTTATATTTCTTCCAGTACAATACAATTAAAAGAGGAGAATGAGAGGCGTGGTGCTAAGTTGAATGGTGACATACTTAGCATGTGAAAACTGAAGATTAGGGCTGACTTCATTGTGAAGTTTAGATAAATAAGAGGGAGAAGAAGAATATTTGGAGCTCCGTCATAGTGAAATATTTTCTCTATTGTGTGACTTTCCAAGGCCTGTGTGGAAAGGTCTTATCGGTAGTGAGTAGCTTCATTAAGGGGCAAACGTGCAACACGAACCAACTGTTGTTTTTGAAGAAAAAGGATTGCATCGGCCATGGGCTAAAGGTGAGTTCTTTGCCGCAGGCCAGCAGCAGCGCTGCAAGATATTGGAAGCAAGAGGGGTGCAGTAACCCTGCTCCAGAAGCAGGATCTGGACACCAAGTATAGTGTCTCTTACACTGATTTAGCATGGGTGTAGGTACTAGTAGAGGCCACTTACCCAAAAACTTACCTGATGAAATGAATACGCACGCGCAGAGGGGGCAGGAAGTTGGAGTCATCGCACAGTCTACCCTTGAAGTAACATGCCCCACCACAAATACAATTCTCTGTACCAACATACACAAAGGCATGATTACAACCTCTCCAGAGACAATACACTAAACACTGGCTGCAGGCGCACGAGCACAGGCAGGTGAGGTTGATTACACACCTCTCCAGGAGGGACACTACCTAAAACACTGGTGTGCAGAGAGCAACAGAGCACAGCAGTGTGAGAACACACACCCACTACATTTAGAGAAGGACAATCCATATAAATCCATAATTTCCAAAGCCCGACTGCTACTAACATTACACCACGGTCCGATTACACACTTATCCAGGGACAAGAATAACACTAGAGGAGGAGCACAGCGCAAAGGCAGTGTGAGGACACAACAATCCTTGAGTATAAATCGGTAATTCACCGTACAGCTGCTCCTAAAAATACAAAGTCTGATTGCAATCATCTCCCAAAGACCATGCCTAACTGGCGCAGGGAGAACAGAGCACAGCAGTGTGAGGACACGGCCCAGTTGCACTTGGGGGGGGGTCATGGGGTGCAATATTAGACCTTTGAAGGGAGAGGGAATGACCGGGGGGAGTCACGTAAGACAGTGCAGAGGATTCAGTAACACTCAGGGTCATAAGGAGCCCATAAGATGCTGGGGCTATTGGGGCTGGGGGTGGTTATAAGGGGGGCTTCTGATTATATGAGTTTCTATCGCTGGGTTTCGGTTGCCTTTTGCACATGGCTCAGTCCGATATAAATATGATATAGTTACTCTGTATTTGTCTTTGCTCGTCCTCTAAAATAAGTCATATGGCGCTGTCATACACATAGGTCAATCTATATATCAGATATGCAGCAATATCGCCGTGTAATGTAACAATGCGCTCTTCCTGTCAGCCGCAGCTTGTAGATAAATGGCAGGCAGGCCCGCTGCAACCCGAAATAATTCATTATATATCCGCCAACATGGAAAAAGTTGACAAAGCAAACCATATCGGAGTAATGAGAAAATGGATTCCAGCAGGGTTCATTCCATGGAAATTTAATACATGTAAACATAGAATCTATGAGTAAAGAAACTGAAACGCACCCATGTACAGAAATACTGGGGAAAATACGAAACGACACGAAATGAAGAAAAGCTGAAAACTCATCCCAGACCCTGACATGTGGAGGTTGCAGATAATAAAGAGTGAGAGGAAAAATCATTATTTTGTACTCAAGAAGCAAACTGCCCCCTAATTGTTAAGGAATTATACTACGATTTAATACGCCCCTTTACACCGAATATACCTACTATATACTGCCCCTAGGTACAAGAATATAACTAACTATAATACCCCCCAGTACAAGCATATAACTACTACTAATACTGCCCCCTATGTACAAGAATATAACTACATAATACTGCCCATTAGAACAAGAAAATAACTACTATAATGCGGACCTATGTACAAGAATATAACTAATTAATCTGCCCCCTAGGTCAAGAATATAAATACTATAATACTGCCCCTAGTACAGGAAATAACATCTATAATCCTGCCCCCTATGTACAGGGAATATAACTACTATATATGCCCCCAGTACAAGAATATAACTATATAATACTGCCCCCTAGACAAGAATATAAACTTACTATAATACTTGCCCCTATGGACAAGAATTAATACTATACTTACTGCACCCATGTACAAGAACTATAATTCCTATACTAATTACCCGCCCCTATTGACACGAATTTATAACTACTATAATACTACGCCCCTAGGTACAAGAAATAAACTACTATAATACTGCCCCCCATGTACAACGAATATAACTACGTAATACTGCCCACCCTCTGTACAAGAATATAACTACTATAATTACCCTGCCCCCATATGTACAGGCATACTAAACTACTATAATACTGTCCTACGTACAAGGAATATAACTACTATAATCTACGCCCCCTATCGTACAGAATATAATACATAATACTACCCCCTATGTACAAGAATATTAAGACTATAATGACTGACCACTATGTACAGCGAATATAACTACTATCATACTGTCCCCCTCATGTACAGGAATTATAAACTATATATAGCCCCCATGTACAAGAAAAACTACATAATACTGCACCCCTGTACAAGGAATATAACTATATACATACTGCCCCCTAATGTACCAAGGAATATAATACTGATATACTGTCCCTCTGTAACAAGATATAGAACGACTATAATAGCCCACCCTATGTAAGGAATACTACTACATAACTACTACCCGATGTACAAGAAAACGACCTAATATGCCTCTGACAAGGATATAACTGCTATACTACTAGTCCCCTATGTACAAGAAATATAACAATATACTGCCCCCTATGTACAGAGAATAATACTACTATAATATGCCCATATGTACAGAATATAACTACTAATACTGCCCCTATGTAAAGAATATAAACTACTATATTAATATGACCCCTATGTACACAGAATAACTACTCATATATGGACCCCGTAGCAAGAATATAATACTAATGATACCCTGCCCCTAGTGTTACCAGAATGATTACACTATACATACTGCCACCTATGTACAAGAATAACTACTATAATACTGCCCACCCTATGTCAAAGAATACTAAAAGATATACTTCCCCTATGTACAAGAATATAACTACTATAATATTGCCCCTCATGTACAAGAATTATAATACCTATAATACTGCCCCTATACAGGAAAGAAACTACCTATTAAATGCCCCCCTATGTACAAGAATTATAATCGATTTATATATGCCCCTATTACGCTTAACCTATAATACTGCCACATATACCAAGAATCAACTACTCCATAATACTGCCCCTATGTAACAAGAATATAACTAATATAATACGACCCCACTTTGTACCAGGAATATAACACTTCTAATACTGCCCTCTATGTACGCTAAAATATAACTACTATATACTTGCACCCATACGGCTACAGGAATAACCAACTACTATAATACTGCCCTATGTACAAGGGAACATAACATATATATAATGCACCCATATGTACAGGAATATAAACGACCTATAATACGCCCCCTATACAAGAATATAAACCCGATATATACTGCCCCCCTATGATACAAAGACTTAACTGACTATAATACCTGTACCAGGCCAACACATACTATGGCCCCCGTATGTTATCAAGAATATAACTTTACTATTATACTGCCCCTTGGAAGAATATAACTCTTATAATACTGCCCCCTATGTACAAGGAATGATTAAACTACTATTGAATACACGCACCCTATGTACAAGAATAGAAAACTACTATATATACCTATGTAGGAAGTACATACTACATAAGACTGCCCCCTATGTACACAAGAATATAACTACTATAATTTACTGCCCTATAACAAGAGAACACAAATCCCTGCATGACAGGAATATAATACCTATAATACTGCCCCCTATGTACAGGAGAATAACCACTACTTAATCTACTGCCCCATGACAAAATTATAACTACTATAATACCTGCCCCCTCAGTACAAGAATATAACTACATATAATACGCCCCACTCTGTAACACGAATATATCATAATATAATACTGCCCCCTATGTCAAGAATATACACTCATAATCACTGCTCCCTTTGTACAAGAATTATAACTTACTATAAACTGCCCCATATGTAGGAATCTAAACTACTACTAAATGCCCCTCTTGTAACGAACTATAACTACTATAATACTGCCCCCGATAGTACAGAGAATATAACCTGCTAAATACTGCCCCCTATGTACCCAGAACTAAACTACTATAATACATGCCCCATATGTAGAAAGCTAATGTAACTACTATAATACTGCCCCTATGGTTACAAGATATAACTACTATACTACTTGACCCCCATATACCAGGAATAATACTACTTAATTATCTATGCCACCTATGTACAAGAAATATCGAAGAGAATAGATATAAGTTACTGACACCTATCCCGATGTACCAAGACTGAACTATAACCCTAATATGCCTCTAGTTAAGGAATTAATACTACTAATACATGCCCCCCTGTGCACAGGAATTTAACTACTATAATACATTGCCCCCCTACTGTACCAAGGAATATAATTACTAATACTGCCCCATGTACAAGAATATCAACACCTATAATACTGCCCCTATGTACAAGGAACTATCAACACTATAAGTTACTGCCCACCAGTGGACAAGCGAATTAACATACTCTAATACTGCCCCCTATGTACAAGGAATATAACGACTTAATACCTGCCCCCTAGTAAAGAATATAACTACTATAATACGCCCCCCCTACTAACAATTCGTATATAAGCCCCTAGACAAATATAACTGAAATAGCCCTGCCTACAAGATAGAACAATATAGAATCTGCCCCTGATAGATACCCGTACTAAATCACTATAATACTGCCCCCTAATGTACAGGATGATAACACGTAATAGCCCCAGTCGATATCACATCTCTACCCTCTGTACAGGAATAACTACTATAATACTGCCCCCTAGGTAACGAATAGAATAATATATGACCTTCTGTACAGGAAATAACTACTATAATCCTGCTCCTAGTGCAAGAAATAAAGACTATAATACGGCCACATACGTACGAGATATAACTACATAATACGATACCTATGTAAATATCTAAAAGAGGAGGTACTATTTAGCTATCCTCTCCTTCGCTGAGTTATTAGCTGTTCTGTCTCCTGACCCGTAAAAATGACGCCAGTATATAATCAGGAGGAAAGGGGATTTTTCGGCTGGGGCGTAACACAGATACCGGCGCGGAGGTATGTAGTTAGGGGAAGGCGTGAAATATAAGCGTTTTTCTTGGGGTGGATGTTTTTTTCTTTTTTTCTCTATTTCCCCACTTCCCTTTATTTTTGTTTTTCTTCTCTCTCCTCCCTCTACTCTCCTTCTTTCCTCCTTCGTCTTTTCCCTCTTCTCTTTCTCCTTTCCCCTTTCCCTTTTTCCTCCCCCCTTCCTCCTCTTTCCTCCCCTCTCCCCCCTTCTCTTTTTTTAATAACACAACAATGTATTATACATAACACTACAAGAATGTATCATCTACTGATAACACAACAATATATCATGCACTGATAATAACAGAACATAGTATCAAATACTGATAATAACAGAACATCTGATATCCTGATAATAATAAAAACAATACCATCTATACTGAAACACAAATTGTATCAAATACTGATAATAAAAAATATGTATGATATGATATAAGTCAACCCTGTATAGTATACTGAAACCACACAATGATACATACATAAACTTACCACCATTGTATCATATACTGATAACAAAATATTGTATTTAACCGATAATAACACACCTATGATATACTGATAAAAAAACATAGTTTTTTATACTAATTAATAACAATATGATATGAATATATATTGATAGAACACAATACTGTATCATATACACATAAACATACAACACTATGGCATTTTAGATGATGTGGTTACATATCCAGATAACAAGTGCTTGACACCATCCATCCAGGCATAAATACCTGGTACCACAAATCCTATTATGAGGATTCCAGTACATTCTCTAGAAGGACTGCATCCCAGCTAAGCTTGCATGTCTCCGAAATGGGGAAAGGGGAATAAGAGGCGAGACACATCCTGCATCAACTACTACCCCTACAAACCAAATGTATATTGAAATCCACAGTCCAATCCTGTATTGCTCCACCCACTACGGCCGGTTCCTGAGCAGCAACGTCCAATCAATGATTGCTCCCCACTACGCCGGTTCCTGAGCTAGCAACAGGTCCAATCATGTATTGCTCCACACCACTACGCGGTTCCTGAGCGCAAACAGCAGTCAATGTATTGCTCACCCACTACGCCGGTTCCTGAGCAGCAACAGTCCAATCATTGTATTGCTCCACCCACTACGCCGGTTCCTGAGCAGCAACAGTCCAATCATTGTATTGCTCCACCCACTACGCTGGTTCCTGAGCAGCAACAGTCCAATCAATGTATTGCTCCACCCACTACGCCGGTTCCTGACAGCAACAGTCCAATCATGTATTGCTCCACCCAATACGCCGGTTCCTGAGAGCAGCAACAGCCATCATGTATTGCTCCACCCATACGCTTGTTCCTGAGCAGCAACAGTCCAATCATGTATTGCTCCACCCACTAACGCCGTTCCTGAGCAGCAACAGTCCAATCAATGTATTGCTCCACCCACTACGCCGGTTCCTGAGCAGCAACAGTCCAATCATTGTATTGCTCCACCCACTATGCCAGTTCCTGAACAGTGCAGCCCCTTGGGATAGTAGCTGCGGCTCAGGTGACCTATGACTGACCTGGCGCATGCTGATGTCATCATTCGTCACCTGCGCTAGGAAAACGCTGGGAGGAGCCATGTAAGTATTTTTTCTTTAATAAATCTCTATGCATATAGCGCCATCATATCCTGTAGCGCTGTTTATAGAGATCATAAAACAATAAAAGAGCAATAACATGGTCCGTGTGAAACAATAGGAATGAGGGCCATGCCAAAAGAGCTGACAATCTATGAGCTTATCACATAAACTAGGTGACTAGGGCGAGAGACCATTACTGTCCTTCTCCCCATCACATAGGGACACTGCCTACAGCGTCCATTAAGATGGTGATTTATCATCACTACGGCAACAGCAAGTCAGCAGCGCCTACATGGGTTTAGACCTGCGCTGCCCCCTCTCTCCAGCCGCCTCGCAGAAAACAATGCGAGCAACACCAAAAACCGTAAGATAAATCCGCCCATATGCAAGCGACAGGAGAACAATGGCGCAAACTGCAGTAACCATGGCAACAGGGAGGCAATTAACTGGGATTGAGGTCAATGAGAACAAGTCTTCAGGGTGGATATAGGGGCTGTCATATGTCGTGTTCTATAAATACGTTCTGTGTGATGTATATGGTATCTATGACGGGACGGATACAGAGAAGGCAAAATCGCTACAAAGTATCTACATGGAGCGGGCAGGACGTGGCGTATTCATCTGGATGTGAGGCCATGGATGTTCCATTCACTGGCAGCAAGCAGAGATTTTCAAGACTGTGACAATTGAGACCTTAAATTCTGAGGATGGGGCCAGTGTTTCCATTCTCTGGCAGCAAGCAGAGATTTTCAAAACATGTGAACAATTGAAACCTAAATTAGTTGTTAGAAGTTGTAGACACCTTTCATTATGCAACAGAAATCTACCTTTGTATATTTGTTAGTAGCAGCAGGACTGTGAAATATGGAATTAATCCAGGAATGTAGATTTTTCAAATATAGAGTGGGGGGACCTCACACTGCTGTGCTGTGTGCAGCCCGTTGTTAGGTAATGGTCCATACAGAGACGTTGTAATCATTGTGTATGTTGGTAGTAGCAGCAGGATTGATGTTGGATTTGTATTCCAGGATTGTAGTTTACTCCATGTGGCACTGGGGCATGTTCATCACATTCTGTGCTCTGTGTTCTGCATCTAGTCCTAGGCATGCGTCCGGAGATAGGTTTAATCCATACCTTTGTATATGTTGCAGCAGGAATCTGTAAATATGGAAATATATGTGGGAATGTAGAAGTATAGAGCAAGTGTGTCTAACACTGCTGTGCTCTGTCTTCGCAGCTAGTGTTAGGTATTGTCCCTAGTGAGAGATGTGTAATCAGACCTTGTGTATGTGTTAGTAGCAGCAGGATGTATAGATAAATGGATTTATATTCCAGATTGGAGTGGTTCCAATGGCACTGGGGGCTATGTACAAACACGCTATGTCTTTAGTCTCTGCATCTAGTCATAGGTATTGTCCCTGGAGAGAATGTGTTGTATATTGTGTTGTTAGTAGCAGCAGAACAGTGAAATAGGGAAAATATATTTCAAGATTTTAATTCCCAGTTGAGTTTTGTCCTCACACCTTCTTTGCTCTAGCTCTGAACTAATTTAACCCCTCTATCCTGCATCAAGCTGAGGCAGGCTTCTGGTTGGAACTGCAGCAGTCACTCAGAGCATAAAGATAGGACTATTGGGCACAGAGTACAAACAGTGTGAGGAACTAACTCAAGGAGATTTTATAATCCTGGAATGTAATGGTTCTGCTAACAACTAACAACATACAAAAAGAGATGAATACACAATCTCCAGGGACAATGCCTTGCCGGCGCCACTGTATGGTAACACACCTGCTGACAGGTTCCCTTGTAAATTAGATAATTGCCCGATTGTGGTGGTCTTAGTGGTCAGACACTTTATCCTTCCAATAGTGGCCATAATGTGTTATAGTAACTGGACACTCCCAGAGGGTCAGTAAGTCCTTGAGTCCTTGTCCTGTAATCCACTTTTCTCAAGGTTCTGAAAGGCAAAACTGCTAGTAATATACCATCAGCTTCAATATCCCTGACACATTTACCTCAGGGCTCAGAAAAGTTAATATGGTCTGTATCACACATATTCCAGTCTTGGCTCGGTAATATTCCCATATTGAAGTGTCTCCATGGCGCGCCGGTCTGTATAAATCTCATCCGCTGTCAGATAAAGTCTTTTCCTATAAAAGGTTAAAAGTTTGCAATCATAAAGATGTGATCCGCAAGGGAATGAGTTTTTATAAGACGGAGCGTATCGCCCCTCGTACGAAAGCCCTTCGGGGAGAGACTGACAAATGAACATATTCTGGGCTCTGTCAGGGGCATGCGGCAAGTAACACGTTCTGTGCGCTCTGCCGAGCCGCACTATAAAGGACTTTGGATAGGATGATGTAATGGCTCCGGGGTCAGAGGTACTGAACTAAAAGCCACGGAATCATGACCTTTATAATGAGCCTGCTCCTCCAAAGGGGATCTTCGGGCTCCTGGGTCCTAATGCAAAATCCGTACGTTGCCCCCCCTCATCTATGGGTGTGGTGCACATTCTGCATACCATTATCGCTATTACCGCTATATATAACACGATTATACCACCCTTTCCGGCCAGTTACCTCGGGGGCATATAGAAGCTTCAAGTGGACTGTTTGATTTATTCTCCTATCTCAATAATCTCCGTCTGTGGCTATATAACAAACAAAGGGCAATACTACTAATCCCAACATTCCTATGAAATAATGGAGTCAAAGCGAAACTTGTCAGCCATATGGCAGGGCATTGTTAGGGTATTTTGCCATGTCTAATAGACCATTGTGTTGTTGTTCGTAGCAGCAGGATGTCCATGGACGGCATTTCCTCATCACTGTCTGTGCTCTCTGTTAGCCATGTTAGGGTTGTCCCTGGAAGACGTTGTAGTCAGACCTTCTGTTGTATGCTGTGAGTAGAGCAACAGGGACTGTGATATATGTGATTATTTTCCAGTATTGTAGTTTATCTTAAGTGCACCCTACTGTATCCTCACAAATGCTTGCTGCGCTCGGCTCTCAGCAGAAAGTGTTAGATATTGTCCTGGAGAGAGGGTGTAATTCAGACCTTTGTGTATGTAATTAGTAGCAGCAGGACTGTGAAATGGATTTTATTACAGATTGTAGCTTCTCCAGTCCTGTGGGGGCATGTCCTCACACTGCTGAGCCTGTGTACAAAACTGCCTCCACCAAACCACTCCATCTGCTATTGTTACTGACTAGAGTCTGCTACAGCTTTCACTCAGAGCAAGAGGGACCTGATTAGATAGATAGAGTCCAGTGAACTTGGAGCAGGACGCCCCTAGGGTTGTAAGGAACCACAGTCGTAGGGGGCAGGTTTTAGCAATTAGTATTTAACCTCCATGTGTGAGTGCAGGACGGAGATACCGCATGTGTTAAGCTACAAAGTAAAGATTCTAAGTTAGTAGCCCAGAATCTGGATTGTAGGACTATGAAAGATGTGTCAACACTCCTGACTTGAAAGGGTTAATTAATAGGACATTAACTCTGTTCCAGCCCATAGAGAAATCAAGATATAAAAGCCCCCACAGACCCTGAATGATTCCACTTAATATACACAGACACCCAGAGCCTCTCTACTTGTTCTTCTTCACATCACAAGAGCCCTATTTGGTCCATTGCTGTAATGCAGACAGCTGGAAGATGTTATTGAGAAACTGCATTTGTAAAAACCTTCAAGTAGATTTTGTTTGTTTTCGTTGCCATTTTCAGATCTCTGATACTGTCAGGGCTGCATGCACAGATGTCTACATCCAGGAGGAAACGAGCTGCCTGCAAATGTCCTTCTCCTACTGATGCCTGACTGTTACAATGTATCAGCCTGTGCTCTGTAATAAGCCCAGGCCGTGCTGCATCAGTTTAGTTATATATTTTATTTCCATGTGCTTGGTGCAGTGGATGTATATTCCAGGACTGCAGCTTCTTCAACTGCATAGCGTCCCTCACACTGCTGTGCCTCTAGCTCTGTGCATTGCCCTTTACACATGGAACTGTTTGAGTAAAAGCTATAGAGTGCTTTTGGATGAATAAACAAAAGGTCACTCAGAGCAGGGTGGAAGAACTGTGCCCAGAGCACCGCAGTGTGAGGACATGCAACAGTGATCCTGGGAAAGCTACAATCTGGAATAATAAAAAAAAAAAAAAAAAAAAAATTTACAGTTCTGCTGCAAGTAACCAACCTACACAAAGGTTCTGATTTACAAATCTCTATAAGAACCAATTTATAACATGCCTGCACAAAGCACAGAGAACAAGCAGGTGAGGATTATGGGCCAACGGTTATCCTGTCAAGCTACAATCCTGGAATGAAATCCAATTTTATAGTCTGCTGCAAGTAACAACATTACACAAAGGTCTGACTACATATGTCTCTACGAAACCAGTTAAACACTGGATGCAGAGAGCACAGAGCCAGCAGTGGGAGGATTATGCCACCAGTGCTCATGGAAAGCATACAATCCGGGAATATAAATGACAGTTATGACTGCAAATAACCAAATACACAAAGGTCTGCTTACAACATCCCTAAGAAACAACAATTTATAACACGCCTGCACAAAGCACAGAGCACAGCAGTGTGAGGATATGCCAACAGTGCTCCTGGGAAAGCTACATCCTGGATTAAATGCGTTCTGCTGCAAAATACCAACATTACACAAAGGGTCTGATTACAAATCTCTCTAAGAACAATTACTAACATGCCGCAAAAAGCACAGAGCACAGTCCAGTGTGAGGGATTATGCCAACAGTTTCTGTAAAAGCTACCAATCCTGAGAATATAATCCATATTTTATAGTTCGCTGCAAGTAACAAACATACACAAAGGTCTGACACATATGTCTCTAAGAACAAGCTATAACACTGGCTGCAGAGAGCACAGAGCACAGCAGTGTGAGGACATGCCACCAGTGCGCGGAAAGTAAAAATCCGGAATATTGAATGCAAACTGTTATAGTTCGCTGCAAGTAACAACATACACAAAGTCTGATTATCTCATCTCTCTAAGAACACTTTATAAGACTGGCCTGCAGAGAGCACAGAGCCACCAGCTGTTGTGAGGGCCATTCCACCAGTGCTCCCGGGAAAGCATACAATCCTGGAAATACATCCCATTTTACAGTCGCTGCAAGTGACAACATACACAACGTATGGATTACAAATCTTCTCTAAGGAACACGTTTAACCTGGCTTGCGCAGAGAGAGCACAGAGCAAAGCAGGGGAGGCGAGCCCCCAGCTCCCCTGAAGAAGATAGAATCATCAATATCTATCTTATTAACAGGTCTGCAAATTCTCCTGATATGTAAATTTTCCTCATCGTCTAACCCGGATGAGATCACCCAGATAAAATTTATCAGGAGAAGCAGACGTCTCCAAGACAACACATTTTATGCCCCAACAATAAAGTGTAATTTTATGACTGCGTTAATATACAAATTTGGCAAAATTTCCAGAAAGACAATTATTTCTTTGGTTTGTTCAGAGAGTTTATCATATCAGATTCAGTGGGGGTCTAACTGATCACCTGTTTGTCGTGCCTGCAGTTTCTTCATTTTTGCCAAGCACAGCGCGTTTACTTGTAAGGGCTGGTAGGGGATTTGCAGCTCAATTATGAATGACATGGCTGGGTAACACACAGAGTGTAATTGTAGCTTCGAGACACTGAAACTGCAGGGTCTGACCCCCTAGGACCTAATATTACTGATGTGCACTAAGGATAATCAGTAATCAAAAATAATCGCACTATAGTATCCTGGAAAAATTCCTTTAAGTCCGTACTGAGATTTCTGAGTTTACCGAAGTAAAGTAGATTCTAGTGGGCAATGTTGCAGGCAGCTTTAAAGTTTCCCTTCTATGGTGCATCTGGATGAAATTTCTGTAGGAAAATTCGCTTCATGTGAATATAATGGGGCGGATAGAAGCTAGGTCCCGTTATGGAATTTAGTGATATGCGGCATTTTTTTAATGGATTTTTTGTGAGTATGATGAATTGGAATAATAAATTTGAACCTTATTGGAACGTACCACACCATCTGCCTGGCTTATATTTCTTCCAGTACAATACAATTAAAAGAGGAGAATGAGAGGCGTGGTGCTAAGTTGAATGGTGACATACTTAGCATGTGAAAACTGAAGATTAGGGCTGACTTCATTGTGAAGTTTAGATAAATAAGAGGGAGAAGAAGAATATTTGGAGCTCCGTCATAGTGAAATATTTTCTCTATTGTGTGACTTTCCAAGGCCTGTGTGGAAAGGTCTTATCGGTAGTGAGTAGCTTCATTAAGGGGCAAACGTGCAACACGAACCAACTGTTGTTTTTGAAGAAAAAGGATTGCATCGGCCATGGGCTAAAGGTGAGTTCTTTGCCGCAGGCCAGCAGCAGCGCTGCAAGATATTGGAAGCAAGAGGGGTGCAGTAACCCTGCTCCAGAAGCAGGATCTGGACACCAAGTATAGTGTCTCTTACACTGATTTAGCATGGGTGTAGGTACTAGTAGAGGCCACTTACCCAAAAACTTACCTGATGAAATGAATACGCACGCGCAGAGGGGGCAGGAAGTTGGAGTCATCGCACAGTCTACCCTTGAAGTAACATGCCCCACCACAAATACAATTCTCTGTACCAACATACACAAAGGCATGATTACAACCTCTCCAGAGACAATACACTAAACACTGGCTGCAGGCGCACGAGCACAGGCAGGTGAGGTTGATTACACACCTCTCCAGGAGGGACACTACCTAAAACACTGGTGTGCAGAGAGCAACAGAGCACAGCAGTGTGAGAACACACACCCACTACATTTAGAGAAGGACAATCCATATAAATCCATAATTTCCAAAGCCCGACTGCTACTAACATTACACCACGGTCCGATTACACACTTATCCAGGGACAAGAATAACACTAGAGGAGGAGCACAGCGCAAAGGCAGTGTGAGGACACAACAATCCTTGAGTATAAATCGGTAATTCACCGTACAGCTGCTCCTAAAAATACAAAGTCTGATTGCAATCATCTCCCAAAGACCATGCCTAACTGGCGCAGGGAGAACAGAGCACAGCAGTGTGAGGACACGGCCCAGTTGCACTTGGGGGGGGGTCATGGGGTGCAATATTAGACCTTTGAAGGGAGAGGGAATGACCGGGGGGAGTCACGTAAGACAGTGCAGAGGATTCAGTAACACTCAGGGTCATAAGGAGCCCATAAGATGCTGGGGCTATTGGGGCTGGGGGTGGTTATAAGGGGGGCTTCTGATTATATGAGTTTCTATCGCTGGGTTTCGGTTGCCTTTTGCACATGGCTCAGTCCGATATAAATATGATATAGTTACTCTGTATTTGTCTTTGCTCGTCCTCTAAAATAAGTCATATGGCGCTGTCATACACATAGGTCAATCTATATATCAGATATGCAGCAATATCGCCGTGTAATGTAACAATGCGCTCTTCCTGTCAGCCGCAGCTTGTAGATAAATGGCAGGCAGGCCCGCTGCAACCCGAAATAATTCATTATATATCCGCCAACATGGAAAAAGTTGACAAAGCAAACCATATCGGAGTAATGAGAAAATGGATTCCAGCAGGGTTCATTCCATGGAAATTTAATACATGTAAACATAGAATCTATGAGTAAAGAAACTGAAACGCACCCATGTACAGAAATACTGGGGAAAATACGAAACGACACGAAATGAAGAAAAGCTGAAAACTCATCCCAGACCCTGACATGTGGAGGTTGCAGATAATAAAGAGTGAGAGGAAAAATCATTATTTTGTACTCAAGAAGCAAACTGCCCCCTAATTGTTAAGGAATTATACTACGATTTAATACGCCCCTTTACACCGAATATACCTACTATATACTGCCCCTAGGTACAAGAATATAACTAACTATAATACCCCCCAGTACAAGCATATAACTACTACTAATACTGCCCCCTATGTACAAGAATATAACTACATAATACTGCCCATTAGAACAAGAAAATAACTACTATAATGCGGACCTATGTACAAGAATATAACTAATTAATCTGCCCCCTAGGTCAAGAATATAAATACTATAATACTGCCCCTAGTACAGGAAATAACATCTATAATCCTGCCCCCTATGTACAGGGAATATAACTACTATATATGCCCCCAGTACAAGAATATAACTATATAATACTGCCCCCTAGACAAGAATATAAACTTACTATAATACTTGCCCCTATGGACAAGAATTAATACTATACTTACTGACCCCATGTACAAGAACTATAATCCTACATATAATTACCCTGCCCCTATTGTACAGCGAATTATAACTACTATAATCACTAGCCCCTATGGTACAAGAATAAACTACTATAATACTGCCCCCATGTACCAGAATATAACTACGATAATACTGCCCACCCCCTAGTAACAAGAATATAACTACTATAATTATCCTGCCCCAATATGTACAGGCATACTAGAACTACTATAATACTGCCCCTAGTCAGGAATATAACTACTTAACTGACGGCCCCCTATCGTACAGAGAATATAATATATAATACTACCCCTATGTACAAGAATAATAGACTATAAGACTGAACCCTATGTACAACCGAATATAACTACTATCAATACCTGCTCCCCCTCAGTACAGAATTATAAACTATATATAGCTGCACCCATGTACAAGAAAATACTACATAATACTCGCCCCCTTGTACAAGAATATGAACTACTGATAATACATGCCCCCTAATGTAAAGGAATATAATACTGAATACTGTCCCTCATGTAACAAGAAATAGAACCTGACTATAATCCGCCCCTATGTAAAGGATATCAATACATACTATACCCCTGACAAAATACCTCTAATCTGCTACTGTACAAGATATAACTGTAATCTATAATAGTCCCCTATGTACAAGAATATAACAATAATACTGCCCCCTATGTACAGAAATAAACTACTATAATATGCCCCTATGATACAGAATATAACTACTTAATTACATGCCCCCTATGTACAGAATATAAACTACTTATTAATACTGCCCCTATGTACCAGAATTTAACTACTCATATATGGACCCCGTAGCCAGAATATAATTACTAATGCATACCCTGCCCACTAGTGTACCAGGAATATTAAACTATACATTACTGCCACCTATGTACAGGAATTAACTACTATAATACTGCCCACCCTATTGTCCAAGAATATAATATAATACGATACTTCCACCTATGTACAAGAAATAATACTATATACTTGCCCCTTGTACAAGAATAACTAACTCACCTATAATACTGCCCCTAGTACAGGCAATAGATAACTCCTATTAATACGCCCCCCTATGACAAGAATATAATCATTTATTCCCCAGTACACGCTTTCCTATAATACCTGCCACATGATACCAAGAATACAACTACTCATAATACTGCCACTATGTAACAAGAATATAACTAATAATACAGCACCAACTATGTACCAGGAATATAACACTTCTAATACTGCCCCTATGTACAGCTAAATATAATACTATAACTACTTGCCCCATACGCTACAAGACATAACAATCTACTATAATACTGTCCCTATGTACAAGGGCATCAAACATATACTATACGATCCCCCATATGTACAAGAATATAACACGACTTAAACGCCCCCTATACAAGAATATAACTCATATAACTGCCCCCTATGATACAAAGAACTATAAACCTGACTATAATACGCCCTTTACAGGACTAACACTACTACTGGCCCGTTGTACAAGAATATAACTTTACTATTAATACTGACCCCTATGGACAATGAATAAACTCTTATAATACTGCCCCCTATGTAACAAGGAAGATAACTACTATGAATACACGTGCCCCCTATGTACAAGATAGATAAACTACTATAATATACTAGTAAAGGACCTATGACAATACTACATAAACTGCCCCTATGTACAAGAATATAACTACTATAATTTACTGCCCCTTTGTAACAAAAGACACTTTACCTTGCTTGTACAGGAATATAATACCCTACTAATACTGCCCCTATGTAAGGAAGATTAACCATACTTATCTACTGCCCCCTATGTACAAAATATAACTACTATAATACTGCCTCCCATCAGTACAAGAATATAACTACATTAATACGGCCCCACTCTGTAACAGAATATCATACTATAATATGGCCCCCTTGTCAAGAATATCGACACTCATAATATGCCCCTATGTGTACAAGAATTATAATCTACTATAATACTGCTCCCATATGTAGCGAATCTAAACTACTGACTATAATGCCCCCTTGAACGGAATATAACTACATATAATACTGCCCCCATAGTAAAGAATATAACCTAGCTAGTAATACTGCCCCCTATGTACGAGAACTAAAACTACATAATACATCGCCCCATAGTAGAAGAATGTAACTTATAATACTGCCCCTATTGACAGATATCAATCCTACTATACTACTGACCCCCAATGACCAGCAATATAACTACTAATACTTGCCACCTATGTACAAGAAATATTACGGAGACTCGCCACGATACCAGATATAACGTTACTGACACTATGCCCCTGTACAAGATCAATATAACCCTATACTGCCTCTGTAAAGGAACTAATACTATAATATGCCCCATCTGTGCACAAGAATAGTAAACTATAATACATTGCCCCCCTACTGTACAAGGAACTATAACCTTACGAATAACTGCCCCCGATGTACAAGAAATATACACACCTATAATACTGCCTCCTATGTACAAGGACTAGAAACTATAATTACTGCCCCCGAGGACAGCAATATAAACTACTAATACTGCCCCCTATGTACAAGGAATATAACTACTTAATACTGCCTCCTAGGTACAAGGAATATCTAAACTACTATGAATACGCCCCCCCTACTTACAACAATTATGTATAATAGCCCCTAGTACAGATATAAACGTATAGCCCCACTTGCTACAAGAAAACTATCACTAGAAGTCTGCCCCTGATTAGATACCCTACTAACTCTCACTATAATACTGCCCCCTAACTGTACAGGGACATTCAACACTAAACCCTGTCAGTCCTAACTCTATCCGTCTGTACAGAATATGACTACTATAATACTGCCCCCTAGGTAACGAATAGAATAATATATGACCTTCTGTACAGGAAATAACTACTATAATCCTGCTCCTAGTGCAAGAAATAAAGACTATAATACGGCCACATACGTACGAGATATAACTACATAATACGATACCTATGTAAATATCTAAAAGAGGAGGTACTATTTAGCTATCCTCTCCTTCGCTGAGTTATTAGCTGTTCTGTCTCCTGACCCGTAAAAATGACGCCAGTATATAATCAGGAGGAAAGGGGATTTTTCGGCTGGGGCGTAACACAGATACCGGCGCGGAGGTATGTAGTTAGGGGAAGGCGTGAAATATAAGCGTTTTTCTTGGGGTGGATGTTTTTTTCTTTTTTTCTCTATTTCCCCACTTCCCTTTATTTTTGTTTTTCTTCTCTCTCCTCCCTCTACTCTCCTTCTTTCCTCCTTCGTCTTTTCCCTCTTCTCTTTCTCCTTTCCCCTTTCCCTTTTTCCTCCCCCCTTCCTCCTCTTTCCTCCCCTCTCCCCCCTTCTCTTTTTTTACTGATAATAATACAACAATACATCATATACTGATAACACAACATTGTATCAAATACTGATAATAACACGAGAGGAGGGGGGAAGGGGGGGGGGGAAGAACGCAAGAGTGTGCGACTCTTTTAGGTCGGTTAGTACATGGGGCGCAGTCCTCGGGAGGGTAAAAAAACGTAAGCAGTCGTTATGTGGCGAGGAGAGTTGGAAGGCCATTGTGCGGTTTGCGCGGCTTAATACTCAATGAGGCTGTAGTAAATGACCCTGAATTTGACGGGATAAGTGTGGGGGGCGGGGGAGAATCCATTGCCCATAGCCATATCCAGAAGGCTAACAACAAAAATCATCTATGTGGGAGTGGGCGCTAGGCTGTGAAATAGCCACACACTAAGGGGTGGGGTGATAAAATCATTCATGTCATTGTGGCGGAACGCGGCAAGGTTCAGGGGAGGGGGGTTCTCATCACATTTCCACATCTGAAATACGGTCTTGTGGCTGCTCTAATTGTGCATCGTTCGTACCTGGATAAATTTAATGGTCCGTGGGTTGAGTTGTGTTCGGGAGGAGGAAAGCGCTTACACTTTCCTATTTGAAAATAATCAAAACTATTGAGCCAAACACAATGGACTTTAAAATCCGCCAAGAATGAGAAATAGAGGTGGGTTAGGGATTTGGGTACCGCACATTGAATTGTTCCGAAGGCACCCATAAAAAGACACTGATGACCCCCTTGCTGTACACCGTGAGGTGAGGCGGAAAACTCATTGTGTCAATCATAGATGATAAGAATGAGCACAAAGTGGACAGAATCAAATGGGACAGCGGAAATAATAAGAGTGCGGAGTGGAAAAATAAGTGTATAGGAGTATAGAAACTGTTGAAAACTGCAGTGACATCGGCTAAAGAGTGACAATTGGGGAACAAAGTCGGCATTTAAAAATGGGTGTGTCAGTGGACCATCGCAAAAACGCGTTTAGGTAGAAGGTATGACATGAGGAGGTAGGGGGGTGCTTAATGGGGTTTGGCAGGGTCAAAAAAAGGTCAAAGGAATCAAGGGATTCACGTGAGGCACAAGGACGGGTCCAGAGGACGGGGGGTAGAGCCGGGTTCATTTCGTGAAAGTTTATCCAATGAAAGGTAGTAAGTGACAGACATGCTGGTGTCATAGAAAAAACAAGTTTATTTTACGGTGTGGGATCGCGCATAGAAATTATCGAAAGGGGTTCCCGGGCGGGCATGTGGCAGCCCACACGAACGCGCCCCCCCCCCCCCCCTAAGCGCCGTATAGGCGACTCACCTACTAAAAACGGAAGCATTGGTTTAGATATGGAGAATTGGAGATCCTAGTGTAAAGGTTAATGAGATGGAGATACTATAGATGAGGCGGCCATTCAACATCACGACTACATTAGTACTGAATAACGCCGGACCGGCCGACCCCACGGGGAGCTGGATATCTTGAATCCTCGTTGTGTACCGCCCCACATAGCCTCCTCCTGCAGAAAGTAATGTATACTCACGTGCGCACATCCAAAAAGTCGAGGTCTCACAACACAACATCACCAGCGTGTGCTCTTCAACTTTCTGGAAATAGCGAAATCACCGATGAATATTGAGAGCTCCTGACATACTCTCTGGGGGGGGTGCAGTTGCTGCGTGAATACTGCGTGAACAAGGGAGGGACCCCGTATGTACCGCTCAGTGAGTGAGCGTGTCTACTTGTCCCAGGGTGTTGCCCCTCCTCAACATTATGACACCTCCGACTCTCCAGGGACCCCGCAACCGGATGTCCTCAATTGTAGGAAGGTGGACAGGTGACTACTGCGCCCGCCGGCGAGCACACCAAACCGAACCAAGTTAGGTCTCCTTGAATACTCTTGTTCTTGCTAAATAACCTGTTCCAAGACCATCCAAGTCTGTAATTACTCATGAGGACTAATATCCCAACTGGTCTGTTCTTCCACTCCTGTTCTAAAAACAAGTGGACTTGCCCCTATCCTATGTAGCCATGTTTTCCTATTTCCCCTGGGCCAATATTCTGCTGAAAAACTTCTCTTTCCCCTGGATGTAACTGCCAGTGACTAAAACGCTCCGTGAAATTTCTCATCTCTGATCTCTAACGGATGGCAACACTGGCCCCTTCCTATGTGTAGCCATAGTTTTGCACGTACTGGTTGTCCCAAAAAAAATGGCCAATTATTACCCTGAATACTCTGTGCTGCTGAAAAAGGACTCTCATGCCCTATGTAACAGTCAGTGCTAGCTCCCTCACGGTCTCATCTCTCATTCTAGAGAAACATTTTGAGCCTACGCCGGAATAGAGTCTTATGCAGCCATGTCAGCGCGAGGACAGATCAAGTACGTGCCATCGAACAAAAGGGAACAACCGAAGGTTTCTTCTGAATAACTCTGGTGCTGCTGACAAACCGTACGTCTTCCACTATGTAACTGATCGAGAGACTAAGCTCCTAAACGTCCTTTTCTCGTCATCCTGCGGGGATCCTCTCCTTATGAAGGATGCAGGTATAGCTAGGATGTGGGAAATGTAGTAGTTCAGGAACTAGAACATGGGACGGACGACTTTATAAAGGGAGATGGGGCCACTAATCCTATGCCGTCATGTCTTCATTTTTGAGTAACCATATCATACCGGCACGAAGACCCACCAAGTTTATATCCGTGAAATTACTTTTGTGCTGCTGTTAAAAGCCCTCTCTTCCACTATGTAGACTGGTCAGCGACTAAGCTGTCTAAAAGTCTCGTCTGGCGGTCTCATCTCTCATATGGACACTGCCTTATTCTGTGCAAGCCATGTACTTGCATTGGAGGAGTAGACAGAGTCAATAATACCCCATTATCCAATTATATCCTGAAAGGGAGCTCTGCGCTGTCTTGAACAGAAACCTATGGAATATGATGGGTCTATGAGGTAAACAAGATTGTTTGTAATGTATTAATCCCTCTCCTTTCACTATGGGGGGGTAACAGTGCTAATGCCCCTAAAGTCTCATGTGTATCCTTCCTCACCGGGAGGAGCGAAGATCATGACACTGGCGGTCTTCTAGATCCTAGGTATCCGATGTATTTAATTAGTGTTGTGGAACAGGGTTACTTACTGGCCACTGGCCCATTATTCATGTTGAAATACTCTGTGGCTGCGAGTATCCGCCTTTTACTATGTGTAACGTCTTAGAGAAGGACTAAGCTCCGAAAGGTGCTCGGGTCGCTCGGGACATTATTGTGCACTGTCGCCCTAGTCCTAAGCAGCCATGTCTCCATTGGAGAATGGACAGGTCAAGCACCGGTCCACCACCAATCATTGATCCTGAGTACTCTGTTGCTGCTAAAAGACCCTTCTCTTGGGTCCACTATGTAACTGTCAGTGAGCTAGCTCCTAAAGGGTTCTCATCTCGTACATTGCCACACTGTGTGAGCAAGCTGTCCGCCTGTCCCATGCCGGGTGATTTCTTTCACTTGTGCAAGGAAAGTGGACAGGTCAATACCCCAAGCCAGCAATCATATCCTGAAATGCTCTGTGCTGCTGAAACCCTCTCCTGCCAACTCCTTCCATGGGGTGTAAGTCGTCAGTGACTGAGCTCCTAAAGGTTCCATCATTTTGCCCTCCCTATTTAAATCATGTCTCGCCATAATCCTACTGTGCAGTGGTGCCGTCACTAGAGGGTAGATATGTTAGTCATGCCCCCTGCTGCATTAAGATTCATCTGATCTGAGTCAGTAGCGCTTAAATGCTTCTGTCAAGGTGAGGTGGGACTACGCGCCTAAGAGGTGGGCTCTCAATTTCTCTTCTCAAACCATGAACTTGCTCCTAACCTAGGCGAGCCGCTGCCCTTCAGTTTGAGCAGAGAATCAGGTGCCATAAGAGATCCGCCCACGAAAGAAGCCAATTATGAATCCTGACCGTACTCTGTGCTGCTGTGGCTCAGACCCCCCTGATGCACTCAATACTGTAGGAAGGGGGGGGCACAGGAGCGAAAAATGCTGCAAAGGCGAGAAGGGCCACGACAACCCTGTGCCTGATGAATTCTGATGGCCGTGTGATGGGTTTCAGCTTTCCTGCCGCAGTTTATACCTTATATTTTTATAAATGTTTTTAATAGGTGTGTTTTTAAACTGTATTTTGCTGCGTACAAGTATTTGTGGCAATATCTGTAATAAAACCGGGAGGTTCACAATCTAGGGACTTAGTGCAAAAGTCACCGCAAACAGAGTATGAAGGCGTTAATGGGGCGCAACATGGAGCCAAACCTGGGTTAGCAGATGGGACAGGGTAATCTAGGTAATGTGAAATGTATATTCAGGAACTGAACACGTTATAGGAGGTCATAGATATAAGATTTCGGCCTGGGGAAGGATGATCCCATGCATATACGCGAAGCGCAGCTCGTCGAGGACCGTCAATGCACAATAAGCGGGAGGCAACTATCCGTATAGCTAGCAGAATTAGGGGTGGTTACATCACTTGACACATAGAGGGCGGGTATTATAGGGTAGTTAATCTTCTTGGTACATAGGGGGGGCGAGTATTATGGGGCGGTATTAAGTATGTTCTTGGTAGTACATAGGGGGCAGTATTGACGGGGTAGTTATATTTCTTGTACATAGGGGGGCAGGGAATGAGTTATAGAGTATATTCCCGTACATAAGAGGGCATTATTAGTAGTAGTTATATTCTGTGGTACATAGGAGCAGTATAAGTAAAAAAATTCGTAGTTAATCTTGTACCTAGGGGGGCAGTATTATAGTAGGGTTATATTCTTGTACATAGGGCGATAAAAGTATTATAGTATTGTATATTCTTTGTACATGAGGGGCAGTAGGGGTGAAAATAGTAGTTATATTTCTTGTGTACTTGGTGCAGTATTATAGTAGTTTATTAATTCTTGTACAGATGGGGCAGGGGTACAGTTATAGTAGTTATATTGCTTGACATAGGGGGGTCATATTCAGTGTAGGTGTATATCGAGAAACCTGGATCCTAGGGCGTAGATATGTAGTTATATTCTTGTACTTAGTGTGCAGTGAATATAGTAAGTGTATTGTCTTGTACATAGGGGGGCAGTAGAAATTAGTAGTTAAGATCTTTCTTGTCCATAGGGGGGCAGTATTAGTAGTAGGTTTAAGGTATTCTTTAGTGTACATAGGGGGGCAGTATTATATAGTCATATTCCCTGTACAGACGGGGCAGTAGAGTTATAGTAGTTATATCTTGTACATAGGGGACAGTATTATCGTGTTGAATAGTCCCTGTACAGTTAGGGGGCAGTATTATAGTGAGAGTTTAGTAGGGTAATTCTTTTACATCAGGGGCAGAGTTTATATTAGTTTATCTTGTAGGGCAAGTAGGGGGGCTATATTACAGTTTATATATCTTGTACTAGGGGGGCATTTATTATAGTATTATATTGTTGTAAGTAGGGGGGGCGTATTTAGTAGTTATATTCTTGTACCTAGGGGGCATATTAAGTCGTTTATATTCTTGTACATAGGGGGCAGTATTAAAGTATGGTTATATGCTTGTACTAGGGGCAGTACTTGTATAGTATTGATATTCCTTGTACATAGGTGGCAGTATTATAGTAGTGTGATATTCTGGGTACATAGGGGGCAGTTATTGAAGAGTTATAGTTCTTGGTACAGTAGGGGGCTGTATTATAGTTTACTATTCTTGTGACACAGTGGGGGCAGTATTAGTAGTATTAGATTCCTTGTAAACAGAGGGGGCAGTATAGGAGTAAGTTAGAATCTTGGTACATCGGGGGCATATGTGTCAGTAACGTTATATCCCTGGTAAATCGTGGGCGAGTCTGCTCGTAATTTATATTCTTGTACATAGGGTGGGCATAATAATTAAGTAGTATTTATATGCCTGTCATGGGGGTCGAAGTAGTATAGTAGGATTGATATCTGTCAGCCATAGGGGTGCAGGTATTATAGTAGTTAGATGTGCCTGACTAGGGGCGAGTATTATAGTAGTTTAGGTTCTGGGTACATAGGGGGCAGTATTCTAGTAGGGTTATGATTCTTGTACATCGGGGGCAGTATTATAGGTAGTTATAGGTTCGTTGTACAAGATGGGGCATATAGTCAGTAGTTATAGGTTCCTACATAGGGAGCAGTATTATAGAGAGTTATAATTCTGTACAAGGAGCATGATTATGTAGTGTGATATTCTTGACAAGGGGGCCAGTATTATAGTAGTTATATTCGTGTTACAGGAGTAGGGGGGCCGTATTAATAGTAGTTATATTCTTGTACATGGATGGGAGGCGGTATATATAGGTAGTTATAATTTTGGTACATAGGGGGCAGTATTAAAGAGTGGGTTATCTTTCCTGTACATAGGGGGCAGTATTAGTAGGGTATTATATTCCTGTACATAGGGCAAGGTGAATTATTAGTGTTTCTATTCTTGTTACAATAGGAGGGCAGTAAATTATAAGTAGTTATATTCTTGTGTACAGTAGGGGGCAAGTCTTATAGTAGTTATATTCTTGTACATTGGGTCACTAGTATTATAGTAGTTTTCTATTCTTGTACATAGGTGCCGTGTATTAATAGTAGTTATAGTTCCTGTACAAGGGGGCAGTATTATAGAGTTCTATTCAATTTGTCCAAGGGACAGTATTAATAGTAAATGTTATATTCTGTGAAGTAACATACGGGGGCCCAGTAGTATAGTAGTTATAGGTCCTGGTACATAGGGCAGTATTATAGTAGGTGTTATAGGTTCTTTGTACATAGGGGGGCAGTCTATATCGTGTTTATAATTCTTGTAAGAGGGGCGTCTTAAGTCGGTTATATTCCTGTACATATGGGGGCATCGTATAGTATTTGTTATGATGTCCTGTCATAGGATCAGTATTATAGTAGATTGGGTATATGTCTTGTAGCCGTATGGGTGCGAAGTATTATAGTAGTTATATTCTTAGCTTGTACTAGGGGGGCAGTATTAGAAGTGTTATATTCTGGTACAAGTTGGTGTCAGTATTATATTAGTTATATTCTTGTTACATAGTGGGGGCAGTATTATGGAGTAGTTTTATTCCGTTGGTACATGTGGCAGGTTTATAGGAGGATGGGGAAAAAAAATGATTAATAATTCTTGTCATAGGGGGCTTATAATAGTAGTTTCTATTGCCTGTATGTAGGGGCAGTATTATAGGGAGTTGTTTAATTCTTGTACAGAGGGGCGTATATAGTATTATCCTTCTTGTACATAGGGGAAGTACGTATCTTAGTTAGTATTCTGGACTAGGGTGGGCAGTATTATAGTAGTTAATTCCTGTCATAGGTGGCAGTATGATATTAGTTATCATTCCTGTACCTATGGGCAGAGGGGTATCTATTAGTAATTATATTCTTGTAACAAGGGGGCCAGTATTGAGTAGTTAAATTCCTTGTACATAGGGGGCATATTATATAGTAGTTATATTCGTGTACATAGGGACAGTAATTAAGTAGTTATATTCTGTATCATAGGGGGCATATTATATAGTATTATATTCCTGTACATAGGGGCAGTATTATTAGTTATATTCTTGTACATGGGGACAGTAGTAATTAGCAGTTATATCTTGTACAGTAGGGGCAGTATTAAGTCGTTATTACTTGTACATCGGGGGTAGTAGTTATGGTAGTGAGGTATTCCTGTACATAGGGTGCAGGATTATAGTAGCTATATTCTTTTACAGAGGGGACAGTATTCTAGTATTATATTCCTGGTACATTAGGGGGCAGTATGTATAGTAGTTAATATTCTTGTACAGAGGGTGCGAGTATTATGTAGTTTTTCTTGTACATGGGTGGCTATATAGTAGTTTATAATTCTGTGTCAATGGAGGGGGGAGCAGGTATTGATAGTAGTTATATTGGCGGTTGTACATATGGTTCAGTATTATAGTAGTGTATTCTTGTACATAGGGGGTAGTATTATGTATTATATTCCTGTACGATAGGGGGGCAGATTATAGTAGTTATATTCTTGTACGTATGGTGGGGCAGTATTATAGGTAGTTCTAGTTGCCTGTAGCATAGGGGGCAGGGATAAATTATAGTGTTGATATTCTTTTACATGAGGGTGAGGCAGTATTATCGTAGTTATATTCTGTTGTACATGGGGGGGCAGTATTATAAGTGAGTTGTATATTCTTGTACATAGGGGGTAGTGATTTAGTAGTTATAAAATTCGCTGTCAATAGGGGCGGGGTAATTAGTAGTAGGAATTATAATTCTTGTACAGGGGTGTGCAGTAGTATACAATAGTTGTAAGGTATTGTTTTATCAACTGGAACTGATTGCTATAATATTGTGGGGATGATAGAATCTGGAGAACGAATTAAGGACAATTATAAGAATTAAATATGATATTTGTGCGTCATATAAAAAATGCAACCGATGGAAAGATCCAGGTAACTGAATGTTCTAGTGGGTTTTTGGATGGAGTTCGATGACTGATCTGCCTACGTCAACCCACCCCACACGGAAGCAAAGGAACATAGCAGAGGCCTCATCAGCTCTTAGCCAAGATACAGGAGCCAGAATATGTGTGACACATACAACACACTGACGAGGACGGAGAGATGTATCAAGCTGAATTTGTTTCTCAGGCTCAATATTTCAGTATTTTTATTGAGCACCTTTATTGTAAAACCTAGAGTATGACACAGGGCGGACAAGGGTCTCACACATTATGAATTTTAGGAGTCAGAAACAGTATGAACGGTAAGTGTAATTACGGAACATCATGAGGACGGGGCCACTTGTAAAGGTCAAAGAGCTTTGTGTCTTATGATTGGCGGTGTCCTATTAACTGGGTGGTCTTCCACCTTGACACCAGCCACGGTTAAGTGCACATGTTTGGGGTTCCTCGGCTCCCTAGGAGATCCAGGGAAGGGGGTCCTTCTATAGGTAAGAAAAAGTGGCTCTGATACGTCGTATACTCTCACACTTTTCATTCTTATTTGAGAGGACAGGTCACTTGTCCTTCGCTCCTTCAGGAGGGCTTCGGGAATCAAGCTCCCCTCAACTCTCGGGCCGCCGCTTGCTATCAATCCAAGTAAAGGAAGGGATGGAAACAACAAAAACACGATATTAGAGGTTGCACATGTAAGTAAACGGGGGTCAATACCGAAAAAAAGCTATTTAAAGCATTGCTTTGGGCCCCAGATATCCAGTGGGGCCCCACATGGACAGTGCATCACATAATGTGATGTACAGGCACAATAGGACGTGCCTTGCGGGTTTGCCATTTGTGGATCGTATGCTTTAGCGAGAGGGAATGGGGTCCCCCTTGTGGAGTAGAGTTGTGGGCTGGTCTAAGTATGGGTGTAGAGTTGGGTAGTCAGTAGGCACCCTAGTGCCCCAGTGCACAACAGTATAAGGGGATAAGGTCCGCCATCTTAGCACTGGGGCCCGGTAGCTTGGGATATATTGGGGGCACGAACAGTGTAGTGACATGCCAGTGCATGGCTCCGCAGCCGACTAGGGGGGCGTTAAGGATGGTCCAACATCCCGGGATCATCAATGGGCCCGACAGAGAGGTAAACACAGTTTAGAAGATGTCGGGCAGAGTGTCCAGTGGGCACGGGTGCATGCTATCGAGGCTCCTCTCCGTACCTGCCAATCAAGCCGCGTTAAGCAAGCGGGTATTTATGGATTGATGCCGAAGTTGTTATTTTAAGTACGCGGGGGGGGAAATAGTGAGCGCGAGGAAAGGGTGCTAGGCATGTGAGGTTCTCACTCGGGGAAGGGGGGGAAAGATGGGGACGGGGGGAGAGGGGAGGGGCATGGAAGAAAGGAAAAAAGGGAAACGAGGGGTGGGATGGAGGGGGAGGTGAACCTCAAGCACAAAGGGAAGGGGGGGAGAGAGTGGGGGAGAGATGGGGGGGGGGGGTGGAAGGGTGGGCGTAGAGAAGGAAGAAGAGGGGGGGGGGAGAAATGAAGACGGGTGATGGGGGAAGAGAGGGGAAAGGGGAGGAGAAGATATCAGTGGAGAGAAGGGGTGGGAAGGGTAGGAGAGAAGGTTCGGGATCGCAGAAGGGGAGAGAGTGAGAGAGGAAAAGAGGTGGGTGGAGGGGAGACCTAGTCGCGTCGATTCGAAAGGGGTGAGAGGGGATGAACGAAGGAGAGGGAAACGGGAGAAGGGGAGCGGGAGGGGGCACACCGAATGGAGGGGGGCAAGTGAAGAAGAGGAGAGGGAGAGGTGAGTTGTGCGGGAAAGGAAGAAAAGAGAGGTGCGAAATCTTTAGCCCGAGGGGAAGGACCGAGGGCGAGAAAAGATGGAGGGAGGGGAAAGGTGAAAGGGGCTATAGGGGTTACCCAAGAGGGGGGAGGGGGAGAAAAGAGAGGAAGAGGGGGGGAAGGAGGAGGGGAGCAAGTAGGGAGAAGGGGGAGGCGGATCCGACTTCAGCTTCTCGTGCAAGGTCGCTGTTACAGGGTTGCACGCTGCAAATGGAAAACAAAGCGCGAGCTGGCAGCATTATCGATTAGGTGAGGCTCGTACCCGGCCCCTCGCATCTCACTCTCTCCCGACAGAATCAAATCGCATTAAAAGACATGATTGTCTTTCTCCGGGAGATGTCTTGGAGTAATTGGCAATTGTTAAACATTGGGGAGTTGCAGAGAAGAAACAAAATTAGGGGTTTTATTGTTTCCTCCTGGGTTTCCGAAAATTAGGCGTTTGACACAGGATGCGGGCCAATATCCCCCATAGCGGGAACACACCATACATACACCTACATACACAATACAGACCTATAAACGGTGGCACCGGGGTACAACCAAGATCACAGGTAGGTACATACACAGCACAATATAGACTGCTATACTGTACAGTACAACCAGAGATACACAGGTAGGGTACAATACCCACGCAATACAGAGCCTATGACTGTCACAATACACTATAGATAATCTCAGGGTAGGTACAGAGTACCACGATACCAGGTACCTATATGGTTGAGACACTACAATAGCACCAGAGCATTCCCAGTGTAGTCATACACCATGACAATACCTATACTATACTGTAAGGCACAGACGTCATACACACATCCGTCTCCAGGGGGTAATACACCACCCATACAGACGCTATCCTGTACAGTCCTCCAGAGATACACAGGTAGTTACATACAGCCCATACCTACGCTATAACTAGACTGTGACACCATACATACCTACACAGTACGAGTACACATACAGTCACAATACAGACCTATACTGGCACGAGTACGACAGAGATACCTGCAGGTAGGGGTACCAGGTACACACACATACAGACCTATACTGGTACATACCCCAAGGCTCCACAGTAGTTGTACACACATAACAGACCTATAGCTGGGCACAGTACACCAGAGGGCTTACACGGTAGGTACATACACCCCCCACAATACATACGCTATACTGGTACAATACAATAGCACCAGAGATTCCCAGGTAGTCAGTACACACATACAATACATACACAGCAAGAGCAATCCAGACCTTACTTGTACAGTACAGGGCCCAGAGATACACAGGGTAGGTACATACACACACAGATACAGACCTATTGTACAGTAGCACCAGAGATAGACAGCATTAGGTTAGGATACAGCACCAATACAGACCTATACGGGTCACATTCAGCGCAACCAGCCGAGATACACAGGAAGTGTACATACGCACACCATCACAGACCGTATACTGTCCGCGTGGACACCAGAGATGCAAGGCACAGAGTGGTCATACCCATAACATACCTAGTAATTTAGCTTACAGGAGCCACCATAGTATAACACTGGATAGTGTAAACAGTAAAGGCACACGAAATACGGCTAACTCTCGTGACGTTTATAAATCGCTTGGGGGACACCGAGATAATACACAGGTCGGTACATACTCAGATCCAGCGCCTATACTGTAGTACACCACTATGATACACAGGTAGGAATACATTCATACATTACTACGGCTATAAGACTAAGTGCTAGCAGTACAGATACCCCAGAGATACACAGGTGGTACATACACAGCACATCGCTACCTATAGCTGTACATACACCGAGGAGGATTCTCAGGTAAGGACATTATGCATCACAATACCGACCTATACTGGTGGGCAGGTACCCAGAGGATTCTCAGGTAGTACAGGTCCATAGTAGAACAGACATAGCACAATCCAGACCTATACTTTCCTTCCTCCCGAGAGTATACAACATAGTAGGTACAGTGAAACTCAATACCGCCCATACTTACAATGTACGCGGGGGACGTCGAGATACACAGGTAGTTACAACATGAGGGTACCTACAGTGACATACCTATAACGATACTGTACATTACACCATGAGATAGCACAGGTAGGTACATAGGCGGAACACACATGGGCAACCTAGTACTGTAACAATACCGCCATAGATTCTCAGGTAGGTACCTTATCATACACATACGACCTAAGCTGTGGCAGTTACAACCGATATTTCTCAGGTAGGGGTACATACCCCCAGATGTACAGGACGGCTATACTGTGCGTACACCAGAGATTCTCAGTAGTGGTACTGACATCCACAAGTACACGGGAGACCTATACTTAGTACAATACACGGCAGAGGATTCTAGATAGGTTACATAGCCACATGACATACCTATACTAACGTGGTTTACACGCGGAAGAGGGGGGAAGAGAGGGAAGAGAAGGGTGAGGGAAGGAGGGGGAGATGAAGGCAAGGGTGGGAGAAGGGTGGGGGAAAAGAGAAGAGGGGCAAAGAAAGACTAAGGGAGAGTAGGTTATGGTACGAAAAAAAGCAAGCAAAGCCGGACTCGCATACATACAGAATACATACACTTAATACTGTACAGTACACCGAGATACACACGGGCAGCAATGACACAATAATACATAATACATACCTATAAAACTAACGGGTGACAGCCAGGATAGATCACACCCAATGACACAATACCATACCTATATGGGGCAGTACCCCAGAATACACAGTGTGTACATACACACATCACAGCACAACGATACCTATACTGTAAAAGGCAGACACCAGAGAATACACAGGTAGGTACATACATACACATACATACCTATACTGTACAGTTACAGACCAGAGATACAAAGGTACGGTAATACACACACATTACAGAACGTATACTGTACGTACCCAGAGATTCCCAGTAGGTCTACACACACATGGACATACTATACTATACTGTGACACCAGACATGCACACACTACAAACGCACTAAATACCCTATAACTATACTGTGACACCAACGTACACACCCAAACCACATCCATAACTATATGGCACATTATGCAGACAACAGAGCACACCCTAGGTACCACAACAGGTACTTATAACTATGCATCACAGAGGAAAAACTTAACTATAGCTGTGAGACCAGACCAATCCATCGACACACATAGCCTATACTGCACATATGTGGCAAACAGGCCATACATACCCAGGGATAGTGTCTACACACACAGCAAACATAATTCACACATATACCGTACACATAGGCACAATATACAGCAAGCAACAACGCAGCACTCCCAGGCAATGGCATATATACAAATATATGCAAATGTATGCCTGGATGTTCCAGTGCACAGTAACTATATGTATGTATATGTCGATGTGTTGTATCTCTGGGTATATCAGCATGTGTATGTATGTAGAATATATGCAGGCAAGTGTATGTGTAGTAATATATGTGTATTGTCTTCCATGTCATGGTATGTGCAGGCGGGCGCCGGGTATTTAAGGTATATGCAAGTCAGCGAATATGTATATAGTATATATTGTCATGGTCTGGGTATGTCACGGCCTGATATGTTATTTATAGATAGTCATAGTTATATATGTTTGTACATGTATTTGTGTGTAGAGTAGTGTATGTATAGTATGTGCCTGGCTATGTCAGTCTGAGTGTATGTGTTTGTATATGTCCTGGTGTTCCATGTAATAACTTTCATGTTTGTGGTATATGTATTTCATCTATGTCTGTGCATGTGTATGTACTGTATGCGCATAGTAGGTCAGTTCTATGGATACGATACTAAGACGTAGGTATAACGGGATATCGGTACAATCTCATATCCACAGATGGTCCACATACCATATACACACAACACACTCAGCTACACATTCAGGTATACACACACACACATCCAGGTACTGAACCCACAAGCTATACATATAATATATAGCACATGCTTGATCACTCTTTGGGTATATTCACTCAGCAGATTGTGTTTGCAGCACATCCCTTTTAAGCAGCTGTGGTTCCATCTCTAACCCATGACTCTAACTCTAACCCATGACATGTAAATACAGGAATTAAGGAAAACTCAGCACCTGTCTATATGCATCCTACATAGGGGTAAAAATCATTGTACGCCTGAGCTCTATTCCCATGGATCCATACAACATTGGGGCCCAGCACTTACAGGGGAGGTTCAGTATGATGGGGGTTTGTCTTTCTTCACGAAGAGGAACAAAATGTGTCACATCTCACTACAACCGGATGACCCCAAACCTTATCAGTGTTTACTATAAGTCTGGTGCAAACATTGTCCGCTATTGAGTATACTTAAGGGGATCCTTTTTCCAAATATTGGACCTATATACCCCCTATAATTCCCTTCCTCTAATCCTTGCACACCTCATACGCATCCCCCTCCCCTATTATTAGAATAACCCCTCCCTCCACTTGACCGACTTTAGACTCTATCCCTTCGCTAGCGCTGGACCCCTAGATAGTCAGGCCCTTAGCTAATATCACCGTATCCCCTTCCAAGTCTCCTAAACCCCCCCCCCTAACTTTTTAGCAGTCAAACCCTGTCCCGCAGCTTCCCCCAGACTGAAATGCATCAAATATTAATGGGAAATGATCCTCCTGTGGACTTGTTTCTATTGCTAATCAAGAAACGCTGGCGATAGGAATCCTTTGAAGGGTGGCAGCCATCATCTGCTAATTCACCTGTGTAAAACACTTCAAAGGACCATCCTGACCCAAGGCAGGAAACCCCGATGATTTGCCAAGGTGTGATCTTTATCTGTTCATATCTATATTTTATATATATTGTATCCAAGGTTTCTCACTTCTTCTTCTTCTTCTCCCCCTTCCCGAGGAGACCCGGAGCTATGGTGCAATGAGGACACCAACAGATAACCTACATTACTGCTGGGATTGGAGGAATTTCTGATTAAAGTGCGTCTTAGTAGAAACATAGATTTTAGATAATGACAGGCTGTCATGCCCCCTTCCCCCCTGCCCATTACCTCAATCCCACATCTCATGTCTGAAACATTTAGCACATATTATATCAGCAGGCAGAGAAAGTGACGGTCACACTGCATATAGCACCCGTCTTACACACGAGAATAACACGGAAACATGACTGGGAGCAGCCAGGTATTACACAGGTGTGACATGCGGGGGCTCCACGCTTCCCATATTGGGGGCATCCTCTAGATCGCCACTAGTCTTGTCCTCTCGTAGGTTTGTGCCTATTGTTAATGAGTAACAAAGACAGCTGACATTAAAAATGAATCACAGTAAAGATTATGGACATCTACGGAGGGGCTCTGCAGAGGCGGACTGCGCGGACTCCTAATAAGCTGCTGTCCTAGACGGGAAGTGACATCTGTCATTGCCAAGCTAATGGCACATCCTGATAAGAAAGATTTTTGTTAAGTTTAAATATTTCTACAAGTGAAATTTGGCAGCCGTATAGATGGTACCTCATTGCATTGGTCGTATTAAACCTGCATAGGGCACGTTGAGAGTACAAGTGACTGTAAGCAGCTGAAAATAAGATACAGTCCTCAATGAATAATCTACTATTCTTTTGCCCAGTAGGCAACAGCATCTTTTGCATGCACAAAATCAGTGACTAGTGACATGGAACTGGCACCTCAAAAGACCTATCGTTTTTATCACAAGACCCAGATTTGGCTTGCCCATCAGATCAATGCAAAATCACCATGTAGAGAAAATGCACACCCCAGCTGTGCCATGCACCCAGTGATGTCTATCCAGCTAGCAGCTTTACCCAACTACCACCCTGCAAGCTTATTATAGAATAACAGAGACAATGGTTAAATGCCACCTGCATATCACACATCATCTCCTATCTACGCACAGCATGCCAAGCAAGCAGCTACACATTGCACTATGAAAGCAAGCAAGCAGCTTTGGTCAAGCCAAAGCACAAGCTACTCTACACACCACCCTTCAACTAAGCAGCACCACCAAGACATTATACAGATAAGCCATCTGCCACTCCCACGCCTCTCCTCCCCAGCTCCCTCCGCTGCACAGTTACTCCCATACCTAAGACTGACATCTTGCTTGTTTCTCTGAGCATCCAAGCCAGCAATGCAAAAACCCATCCATTTGTATGATGTGTCGAAATAATGGTCCCTAGACTGGAAGCAGCAAATAATCCTCATCCAGTTTGTGGAGGCTGAAAGTTGTGCAGCTCCCTGGAAGGCTGGGCTGAGACTGAGCCTGTGCAAGCTCCAGGAAATGAGATCCAGGCACCACCCCCACTGATCAATGAGGGGAGCTCCAGAGCAGCACCAAGCCTATTCCACTCTGCACACCTACCCAGAAAGAAGAGCATCCCCTGACAATACTCATCCACACAGCAGACATGTCACTGTGTATGCAGATGCCAGGGTGGAGGAGGGGCACAGGATGATTGAGGTGCTGCTTCACCTGATGGGGTTTTTGGTTTCAGCTCCTCCCAAAAGTAGTTTCTTTATTAGTGCGTGGGCTTAGTATCATTATTATCACTCTATACTACTGCACATTACTCAGGCTTTACTGAGTCCATGGTGCAAAAAGCCAAATGTTTTGTAAGAGCAGTCACTAACAGTTTCTTCCTTCCGATTTGATACAGTTTCTGCGAGGTCACAGCATGAGACAATGAGTGTCAGGAGGAGAGAGAAAGCAGCAGTGTATTAGGTATTGGAGGGAGGACATACATTGATCAGATACTAAAACAATAACGTTTTGTGCACAACATATGTCACATATTCTATGTGATAACACACACAATGGATCAGATACTGATAACACAACAATGTATTATACATAACCCTACAAGAATGTATCTATACTGATAACACAACATGTATTATACTACCTACAAGAATTTCAGATATACTGTACACCACAAATATACCAATACCAAAATGTATCATATCTTCCCACACACATGTATTAATACCTCCACACTGACAAGTGTATCATATACTGATAACACAACAATGTATTATACATAACACTACAAGAATGTATCATATACTGATAACACTACAAGAATGTATCATATACTGATGACACAACAATGTATCATACATAACACTACAAATATGTATTATATACTGATAATAACACAACACTGTATTATACATAACGCTACAAGAATGTATCATATACTGATAACACAACAATATATCATGCACTGATAATAACAGAACATATGATATACTGATAATAATACAACAATACATCATATACTGATAACACAACATTGTATCAAATACTGATAATAACAGAACATATGATATACTGATAATAATACAACAATACATCATATACTGATAACACAACATTGTATCAAATACTGATAATAACAGAACATATGATATGCTGATAATAATGCAACACTGTATCATATACTGATAACACAACAATGTATCATACATAACACTACACCATTGTATCATATACTGATAACAAAATATTGTATTTATACCGATAATAACACAACATATGATATACTGATAACAAAACATAGTATTTTATACTATTAATAATACAATATGATATGAAATATATATTGATAGCACAATACTGTATCATATACACATAACATTACACCACTATGGCATTTTAGATGATGTGGTTACATATCCAGGATACAAATGCTTGACACCATCCATCCAGGACATCAATACCTGGTACCACAATCCTATTATGAGGATTCCAGTACATTCTCTAGGGAAGGACATGCATCCTCAGCTAAGCTTGCATGTCTCCGAAATGGGGAAAGGGGAATAAGCCGATGCTAGACACATCCTGCATCAGACTACTACCTCTACAAACCAAATGTAATTTTATTTTTCCTTTGCCATAATTAGGATTTGACACAGATGCGGCCAAATATCCCCCATACACACACATACATACCACATACATACAACCATACAGACCTTAGCACGTACACCAGAGATTACACAGGTAGTACATACCACACACATATAGACCTATACGTGTACAGTACACAGAGATACACAGGGTAGGTAAATACACACCACAATACATACCTATACTGTACAATACACCAGAGATTCCCAGGTAGGTACATACACACAATACATACCTATATTGTACAATACAATACACCAGAGATTCCCAGGTAGGTACATACACACATGACATACCTATAACTATACTGTAACACCAGACATACACACATACTACATACACACACAATACAGACCTATAATGTACAGTACACCAGAGATACACAGGTAGGTACATACACACATGACATACCTATAACTATACTGTGACACCAGACATACACACATACATACATACACAATACAGACCTATACTGTACAGTACACCAGAGATACACAGGTAGGTACATACACACACAATACAGACCTATACTGTACAGTACACCAGAATAACAAAGTAGGTATGTAACACACACTACAATGAACCTTACTGCACAGTACCCAGAGAGAACACAGGAGGTCATACACCACAATACCCTATCTACTGTACAATAAATACACCAGAGAGATTCAAGGTAGACATACCACATACATTACAAAACACAACAAACAGACTATACTGTTACAAGGTTAAACCCAGAGATTACACAGGTAGGTACATACACACACAATACAGACCTATACTGTACAGTACACCAGAGATACACAGGTAGGTATATACACACAATACAGACCTATACTGCACAGTACACCAGAGATACACAGGAAGGTACATACACACACAATACAGACCTATACTGTACAGTACACCAGAGATACACAGATAGGTAAATACACACAATACAGACCTATACTGTACAGTACACCAGAGATACACAGATAGGTACATACACACAATACAGACCTATACTGTACAGTACACCAGAGATACACAGGTAGGTACATACATACCATACAGACCTATACTGTACAGTACACCAGAGATACACAGGTAGGTACATGATACATGACATAACTATAACTATACTGTACAGTACACCAGAGATACACAGGTGTACATACACACACAATACAGAACTATACTGTACAATACACCAGAGATTCTCAGGTAGGTACATTATACATACACAATACAGACCTATACTGTGCAGTACACCAGAGATTCTCAGGTAGGTACATACATACACAATACAGACCTATACTGTACAGTACACCAGAGATACACAGATAGGTACATACACACAATACAGACCTATACTGTACAGTACACCAGAGATACACAGGTGAGGTACAGGACATGAATACATGAACATACTAATAAATAACTGTACAGTACACCGAGTACACAGGTAGGTACATACACAACACTACACGACTATTACCGTACAATACACCAGAGATTCTCAGGTAGGTACATTATACATACACAATACAGACCTATACTGTGCAGTACACCAGAGATTCTCAGGTAGGTACATACATACACAATACAGACCTATACTGTGCAGTACACCAGAGATTCTCAGGTAGGTACATACATACACAATACAGACCTATACTGTACAATACACCAGAGATTCTCAGATAGGTACATACACAACATGACATACCTATGACTATACTGTGACACCAGACATACATACACATACATACATAATACATACCTATACTGTACAGTACACCAGAGATACACACCCAATACACAATACATACATAATACATACCTATAACTATACTGTGACACCAGAGATACACACCAAACACAATAACTACCTATACTGGGCAGTACACCAGAGATACACAGGTAGGTACATACACACATACACACACAATACATACCTATACTGTACAGTACACCAGAGATACACAGGTCAGGTAACTACATTAGACAAGTACATACCAATGTATAAGTAACCAGAGATACAAAGGTAGGTACATACACCCAATACAGAACTATACTGACAGACACCAGAGATTCCCACGTAGGTACAACACATGGAATACTATAGCTATACTGTGACACCAGACATGCACACACATACATACACAATAACATACCTATAACTATTTACTGTGACACCAGACGTCAACCCAAGACACAATACATAACTATAGGGCACAGTATGCAGACATCAGACACACCCAGGTAGGTACATACACACACAAGACATTACTTATAAATTGCATTCAAGAGGAAAGAAACTTAAACTTATAATATACTGTGAGACCACAAAACAAGCGAACAAGACAAACCTATACTGCACAGTATCAAACACCAGACATACCCAGGTAGGTTTCATACAACACAAAGACATATTCACCACATATACCGTACACATAGGCACAATATTACAGCAACACAACCAGACACTCCAAGGCAATTGGCATAATTACAAATATATGCAAATGTATGCCTGGATGTGTCCAGTCACAGTAACTATATGTAATGTATAGGTATGTGTGTGTATATCTGGTTATATCAGCATGTTAGTATGTAAATATGCAGGCAGTGTAGTGTATATGGTATGTAATGCATATATGTGTATATGTTCCATGTCAGGGTATGGCCAGCCTGGTATATATAATATATGCAAGTCAGCGAATATGTATTAATGTATATAGTTCATGTCTGGGTATGTCAGCCTGAATATGTGTATTATAGATAGTCATAGTATAAGATGTTTGTACATGTATTTGTGTGTAGATAGTGTATGTATCGTATGTGCCTGGCTATGTCAGTCTGGGTGTATGTGTTTGTATATGTCCTGGTGGTGTCCATGTAATAGACTTTCATGTTTGGATATGATTTTCATCTATGTCTGTGCATGTGTATGTACGTATGCGCCATAGTAGGTCAGTCTATGGATACGATATACATAGACCGTATATATAACGGATCACAATCTCATATCCAACAGATGGTCCAATACCTACACACAATCACATTCATGCACACATTCAGGTATACACCACACACACATCCAGGGTACGAACCCACAAGCTCTCATATATATATATATACACAGGCTTGATCACTCTTGGGATATTCACTGACAGCAGAATTGGTTGCAGCACATCCCTTTTAAGCAGCTGGGTCCATCTCTAACCCATGACTCTAACTCTAACCCATGACATGTATAATACAGGAATTAAGAAGAACTCCGCACGCTGTATATAGCACTACAATAGGGTAAAAAAATCATTGACGCCCCAGACTCTATTCCCATGGGATCCATAACATGGGGCCCAGCACTTACAGGGAGGTTCATATAGATGGGGGGTTCTTCACGAACGAGGGGAACAAAATGTGTCACACTCACTACAACCGGATGACCCCAAACCTTATCAGTGTTACTATAAGTACTGGGTGCAAAATTGTCCGCTCTATTGAGATAACTTAAAGGGGATCCTTTTTCCAAATATTGACTCTTATAACCCTATAATTTCCCTTCCTCTAATCCTTGCACACCTCATACGCATCCCCCTCCTCCATATTAGAATAACCCTTCCCTACACTTGACCGACTTAGACTCTATCCCCGCTGTGACCCCTAGATAGTCAGGCCCTTAGCTAAAGTCACCGTATCCCCTTCCAAGTCTCCTAAACCCCCCCCCCTAGACGTATTTAGCAGTCAAACTCTGTCCCGCAGCTTCCCCCCAGACGAAAATGCATCAAATATTAATGGGAAAATGATCCTCTGTGGACTTTCTATTGCTAATCAAGAAAACGCTGGCGATAGGAATCCTTTGAAGGGGTGGCGAGCCATCATCTGGCTAATTCACACGTGTGTAAAACACTTCCAAAGACCGCAATCCTGAGCCCAAGGCAAGGAGACCGCGATGAAGTTGGCCAAGGTGTGGGGATTTGATCTTGTCATAGTCTAATTTTATATATTGTATACAAGTATTCTTCACTTCTTCTTCTTCTTCTCCTATCCTTCCAGAGGAGACGCCGGGCTATGGTGCAATGAGGACACCACAGATAACCTACATTACTGCTGGGATTGGAGGAATTTCTGATTAAAGTGGTATCGTGAAAATAGATATTTGATATGACAAGGCTGTCAGTGCTCACCTTCCCCCCTGCGCCATACCTGTCAATCCCACAAATCTCATGTCTGAAACATTTGCACATTTATATCAGCAGCAGAGAAAGTGACGGTCAACACTGCATATAGCAGCGTCTTACACCGGGAATACAAGTGACTGGGAGCACCAGGTATTACACAGGGTGACATGGGGGGGGGCTCCAGCGCTTCCCATATTGGGGGCATCCTCTAGATACGCCACTAGTCTTGTCGCATATGTAGGTTTGTGCCTATTGTTAATGAGTAACAAGACAGCTGACATTAAAATGAGATCACAGTAAAGATTATGGCATCTACGGAGGGGCTCCTGCAGAGGCGGACTGCGCGGACTCCTAATAAGCTGCGTCCTAGACGGGAAGGTGACATCTGTCATTGCCAAGCTAAATGCACATCCTGGATAGAGGAAAGGGAGGTTAGGGGTTAGAAGTTTAAAGGGGGTTTTCTACAAGTGATTGGCAGCCGTATAGATTGGTACCTTCATTGAATTGGTGCGTATTAACCCTGCATAGGGCCGTTGGAGAGTACAAGTTGACTGTATAAGAGCGCGTGAAATAAATAAGTACGCTCAATGAATAATCTACTAGTCTTTGCCCAGTAGGCAACAGCATCTTTTGCACAAAATCAAGTGACAGTGACATGGAACTGGCACCTCAAAAGAGCTATCGGTTTATCACAAACCCAGATTTGCTGCCCATCAGATCAATGCAAAATGCACCATGTAGAGAAAATGCACACCCAGCTGTTGCCATGCAGCCCAGTGATGTACTTATCAAAGCTAGCAGCTTTACCCAACAACCCCACCCTGCAAGCTTGAATTAATGAATAACAGGGAACATGGTTAAATGCCACCTGCATATCACAATCATCTCATATCTAAGCACAGAATGCCAGCAAGCAGTTACACATTGCACTATGAAAGCAAGCAAGCAGCTGTGGTCAAGCCAAAGCACAAGGCTACTCTACACACCCTTCAGCTAAGCAGCCACCAAGACAAGTATAAGACAATAGTAGAAACATCTGCCCTGCACATCGCACTGATCATCAACAACCCCAGCTCCCTGCACAGTACCAATAAGCAATGCTCTACCCGCTTTTAGCTGTGAGATCCCAAGCCAGCAATGCAAAAATCCCATCCATTTGTATGATGTGCAGAATAATGGTCCCTAGACTGGAAGCGCAAATAATCCTCACCAGTTTGTTGGAGGCTGAAAGTTCGTGCAGCTCCCTGGAAGGCTGGGCTGAGACTGAAGCCTGTGGCAAGCTCTCGAGGAGAATGAGATCCGGCACACCACCACTGTTCATGAGGGGGAAGCTCCAGACAAGCACCAGCCTATTCCACTCTGCAACACCTACCCAGAAAGAAGAGCATCCCCTGACCATAACTCATACCATCAGCAGACATGTCATGTGTATGAGATGCCAGGGTGGGAGGAGGGGGACAGGATGATGAGGTGCTGCTTCACCGAGGGGTTTTGGTTTTCACCTCCTCCAGAAAGTGGAGTTTCTAGTGTAGGGGCTGTGCAGTGAGATCAGTAATTATCACTATCTAATATCCACATTACCAGGGGCTTTACTGAGTCCATGGTGCAAAAAGCAAATTGTTGTGTAAGAGCAGTCACAACAGTTTCTTCGATTTGATACAAGTTTTCTGCAGAGGTCACAGAATGGAGACAATGGAGTGTCAGGAGGAGAGGAGAAAGCATGCAGTGTATTAGGTTGGGAGGGAGGACAGATACATGTAATCAGAACTAAAACAATAACGTTTTGTGCACAACATATTGCTCATATTCTATAGATAACACAACAATGGATCAGATCTGATAAACACAACAATGTTTTACATAACCCTACAGATGTATCATATACTGATAACACAACCAATGTATTATACATAACCTACAAGAATGTATCATGTACTGATCCCAACATTTATACAAACACTACAGAATATTCATATAATGATAACACAACCAATGTATTATACATAAACTACAAAGAATGTATCTATATGAACACACCGTAATATACTAACACTACAATAATGTATCATATACTGATAACACTCACAACAATGTATCATATACTGATGACACAACAATGTATCATACAATAACACTTCAAATATGTATTAATTACTGAGAAATAACAACAACATGTATTATACATTAACGTAAAGAATGTATATATATGATAACAAAACAATATATAATGCACTGATAATAAACAGAACATATTTGAATACTGAATAATAATACAAAAATACATCATATACTGATTAACACAAAAAGGTATCACTATCTGATAATAACAGAAACATATGATATACTGATATATACAACAAACATCATATGATAACACAACTTGTTAATATGATATAAACACAACATATGATATGCTATAATAATGCACTACTGATCATATACTGATAACACACAACAAGTTACTACATACACTCACACCATGTATCAATATAAACCAAAATATGTATATTACGATAATAAAACACCATATGATATACTGATAAAAAAACATAGTATTTTATACTATTAATAATACAATATGATAGTGAAATATATTGATAGCAACAATACTGTATCATATACATAAATTACCACCACTTGGCATTTAGATGTTTGTGTGGTTACATATCCAGATACAAATGCTTGAACACCATCCATCCAGGACATCAATACCTGGTCCTGATTGGTAAACGCACACATATCCTGATGTGTTATGAGTGATCTAGGCCATAGTTACATCTACTAGGAAGGACATGCCTGCCAGTCAGCTAACGCTTGCAGGGTCTCGAAATGCTGGTGGATAGGGTGAATAAGTGCGTGCGAGACCTGCCTGCATTCAGACTACTAACCTGTACGACCCACAATGACAATACTCGCAAAATGTCTGGAATATTTAATATCCAAGATCAATCCGTAGCCGAGACCATAGTATTACCAGCGACCATCATTGCCCCTACGACGGCCTACTGAAGTCACTGTATTGTACAACGTTCTAGCCAAGGACAGGTTTGCTCACCCACCGCGTTCCTTGACGCACAGCCAGTATTGCTCCAAACCTCCGACAGACGCTCAATCAATGATTGCTCCAACCCACTACGCTCGGTTCCTGAGCAGCGCAAACAGTTCCCTTTCAATGTATTGTCCACCCAATACGCCGGTTTCCTGAGCAGCCACAACAGGTCCAGTCAGTGTATTGCTCCACCCAACTACAGCCGGTTCCTGAGCAGCAGCAACAGGCCATTCATCGTATTGCTCCACCCACTACGCGGTTCCTGCTGCAGCAAACAGGTCCAATCATGTATTGCTCCACCCACTACGCCTTTCCTGAGCAGAACACCCAAGTCCAATCAATGTATTGCTCACCCACTACGCCGGTTCCTGACAGCAACTAGACACATCCTGCATCAGACTACTACCTCTACAAACCAAATGTAATTTTGAAATCCAATAGTCCAATCAATGTATTGCTCCACCCACTACGCCGATTCCTGAGCAGCAACAGTCCAATCAATGTATTGCTCCACCCACTATGCTGGTTCCTGAGCAGCAACAGTCCAATCAATGTATTGCTCCACCCACTAAAAAAAAAAAAAAAAAAATAACTCAGTTATCACTGTGAAAAGCCCCCAAACCCAACTTATAATCTTCCATTGTTCATGTCCCATTCAAGTTTTCTCATCCACATTTCCTCATCTGAAAAAAAAATAAATTATGTGCGCGCTTTATTCCTCTGCGGTAGCCTATATTTTTTCCTTTAAGTTGTTTCGACGTTTTTACCCCACTTTCCTATTGAATAATCAAAAAAAATTTTAACAAAAAAAAAAAAAAAAAACAATTAAACTTAAAATTTCCACAAGGAAAGGATGAAGGTGGGGTGATTTTGGAAACCCCCATTGAATTGTTTCCGGGCATAAAAAACTTGAACCCATTGCGGTTTCCCTGCTTGCCAAAAAAAATCTTTTCAAATCATAAAAAGGTTCAGAAAAAAATATGAAGGCACCAAAAGGGACAGGAAGTCCAAAAGGGTTGTTTAACAGGATTAAATCGTATTATATAAAAAAAAAAACTACTTTGGCAGGGGGGACCCTAGGGGAACCTTACCTCCAAGTAAAAAGGGTTGGGGCATTTCCATTAGCCAAAAAAAAACACCGTAGTAAAAAGTGGAAACAATTTTTACGGTTCCTTGTTTCATAGGTTGGCACGTGGCACGCGCCTAAGAGACATGAAACCCTTCTTTCTGATTTTCCGAATAAGAATGGGACAATCTTTTGCATAAAAAAAAAACTTATGTACTCCAAGAGAAAAATTACCCAAAAAAGGGGGTCAACCCCACCCCACCCCCCCCCCCCGCCCCCCCCCCCCCATAAAGGCTCAGTTCATAGGCGGGACTTGTTCAAACTGACTTAAAAAAAAGAAGGGCATTTTGTATAGAATTGATGGAGATCCTCTAGTGTAGGTTATAGGAGGGAAGATAATATAGATGAGGCGGGGGCCCCCACATTCAGCCACACGACTTTACCAGTATAAAAAAATTGACCCGCCAAGGGACTGGGATAGCATGGGAACCTTGTTGTACGCCAAAATAAGCTCCCCTCCCTTGCAGAAAAAAAAAGGTAATATCTCACGTGGAGGCACAATCCAAGTCTCACAAAACAACAAACATCCCAGCGTTGTTGCTTCCACATGTTTATGGAAAAAATAGCCACCTGAACAATATGGAAGAGGCTCATGAAAAAGTTACTCGGTGGCTGTGTGTTACGGATTGGAACAACCCAACAACCCCTATGAAACTCTCAGGAGTGGAGGTTCTAACTGCTTCCTGTTGCCCCTTCCTCAACAATTTATGACCAACTCCAGCACGGCCAAGGCCATGTCTCAATGGAGGAAGGGGACAGGTGTGGAACTTTGCTCCCCCACCCACCCCACCAACCCAAAATTTATTTCTCCTGGAAAAAACTTTCTGTGCGCTAAAAAAATTAAATCCTGTTCCTTTCCAAATATTTGTAATTTCTCAATGGGGGACTATAAAATTCCAACTGGCTTTCTTCTTCCACTCCTTTACAAAAAAAACACTACCCCCCATCCTATTGTGCCCCATGTTTTTTCTCTACTCCCAGGCCAATTATTAGCTGAAAAAAAAACTTTTATTCTTCCCCTATGTAACTGCCCAGTGGGACACTTAAAGCTCCTAAAATTTCTCCCATTTCTTCTCATCCTAACATGGGAGGGCACTGCCCCCCTCTTTTTATGTCCTAGGTGTAAGGCCATGTTTTTCAAACTACTTCCCCACTGCCAATTATTACGAAAAAATAACTCTGTTGCTTTTGCTGAAAAAAAAAAAAAAAACTTCTTCATTGTCCAATATGTTGTACAAAAAACTGTAAGTGGGGAACTAAGCTCCTAAAGGTTCTCATCTTCATTCTAACATTTTTGAAGGGACTGACCCTTATCTTAGCAGCGCCATGTCAGGCCCAGGACAGATTCAAACTGGCCATCACCCAATATATTATTCGAAAATTAACTCGTTGCTGACTGGAAAAAAACACCTCTCTTTCCAACTATGTTAAAAACAAAACAACAAACTTTTCAGGAGGGGACTTAAGGCTCCCTTAAACGTTTTCTGTCTCTTTTTCATTCCTCTCATTATGAAGGAGGATTTGGCAGGGTAATAAAAAATAGGATGTGAAAAATTTGTATATTTCAGACAAAAAACTAAACGTTTATACCCCATTTCCTATTTGCCCGTTTAATGTCTTCATTGTAGGAGTAAAAACTATTCATTACCAACACCAACGACCAATTATTAATTCCTGAAAATACTTTTGTTTGCTGCTTTTTAAAAAAGCCTCTCTTTCCCACTATGTAAAAAAAACTTGTAAAGACAAGGATAAGCTTGCTAAAAAAAAAAAAAGTCTGTTCCTCTCATTTCTCATCTCCAGTTGAACACGCCCTCTATTTTTTCTGTGGACCAAGCCATGTCTTTCATGGAGGGGAGTTAGACAGAAAGGGGGCAAATGTTTTTTTTACCCCCCATGACCAAATTATTACCCCTGAAAAAATTTTACCTTGCGCTGCCTGAAAAAAAAAAACCTATGGGAATATTGATTGGTTTCATATAAAAACCAAAAGATTATATTTAAAAAACCCCTTCTCCTTTCACTATGTAAAAAAACAGTGGGGCTTAAGCCCCTAAAGGTATCATTCCCTTCTTCCACATTTTCATGGGACACTGATTTTTATATCCCTATGTTTATCATGGATTTATTAGTTGGTTGTGGGGGGACAAGGTTAAAATTCCCCAATTGCCCAGTATTCCATTTGAAATTTACCCTCTTTGCTTGCTGCTGGGAGTATCGCCCCTTTTACTATGTAAACTCTTATGAATAAGCTCCGAAACAGGGTTCTCCATTCCTAACAATTATGGGGACAAATGCCCCTTAAAATTTTCCTAAGCAGGCCAGTGAGTCTCACATGGAGGCAGATTGGGGGGGGGAACCAGGTCCACCAACCTTCAAACACCAAATCATATCCTGAAGACTCGTGTGGCTAAACCCCTTCTTTCTTTCCCCCACTATGTAAACTGTTTCAGTGGGGGGGGACTAAAGCTCCTAAAAAAGGTTTCTTCATTCTCTACAATCCGGCCATGGGGGACACTTGCCCCCCTGTTTCCCATTGGCAGTGATTCTTCCACTGGAGAAGTGGAACAGGTCAAATACCCCAAACCAGCCATTCAAGTTATTCCTGAAAATTGGCTTATTGTTGCGTGCTGAAAAAAAAAAAACCCTCTACTCCCATTGTGTAAAAAAGGGTCCTAAGTTGGGGGGAACTGAAAAAGCGGCCTTCCTCAAGGATGTTTCTTGATTTTTTTTTCCCTATGAAAACAATTCAGGTTTGGTCAATTTGCCTATTGCAGTGGTGCCCTTCACTAAGAAAAGGTGTAGATAGGGTAGTATTTGGCACCCCTGCTCAATTAATTCATTTTCTGAATCTGGATTTCATTATCCCTAAAAATGCTCTTCACTGAGTGACTTTTACGCCTCCTAATTTGCTTTCTCCCAATTTTCTCTTCTGTCAAAAAACACATTGGGGACACTGCCTCCTAAAACTATGGCACGGCCTGCTTCATTTGAGGCAGGAGAAACAGGTCCAATGGCCCCCAAACCCACCAAATTCGATTTTTCCTTGAAAAATAAACCTTCTGTTGCTTTTGTTGGGGCTTCAAGGGGAACACCCCCTGATGGCATCCAAATTAAAATTTTTAGTAAGGGGGGGGCCCAAAAAAAACAAAATGCCTGCAAAAAGCGGAGGGAGAAGAGCCCTCCCCCAAAAAACCCTGTCCTGATGATTTCTGCTTGGGCGTGTGGGGAGGGGTTCTCAGGCCTCGTTTTCCTGCCGCAGTTGAGATAACCTTTTATTTATAAATGGGGTTTATAGTGTTTTTTCAACGTTATTTTGCTTGCTACACCCATTTATTTTTTGGGACAATATCTGTAATAAAAAAAAAAACCGGGCAGGTTCCACCAAATATGTAAAAAAACGATTATGGGGCCCAAAAAAGTCCCACGCAAAGGGGGAAAAACCAAAAACAGAGTTTATATTAATGGCGGCAATGGGAGCCAAAAAAAAAAACAACAAACCTTACAAGTGCAGGGTAATAATTAGGAGTGTGAAATGTATATTTCCAGGGGGGGGGACGAAACAGTTTATAAAAATGTTTCATTAGAGTATTAATGTTGCCTTGCAGGGAAGGAGAAACGAGCCCAAGAAATTTACAAGCGAGCGCAGCCTCCGGGGAAGGACCTCAATTTTGCTTACAAGAAAGAGGAGGGAACAAAACCATTACCAGTAATAGTTAACAGGAATTATGGTTTTTACCCTTAACTTGCCCATTAGAGGGCGGTTATTTATTTAGGATTAATATTTCTTGTTACATTTTAGGGGCCAGTGGCCCAGCAGTTTATTATAGTTTGTAGGTTTATATTCTTGGTACATTAGGGGGGCACAGGTAATTAACGTAGTTATTTTCTTGTTAAACATTAGGGCGGGAAGTTATTTATAGTTAGTTTATATTCCTGTTTTTACAAAGGCGGCAGTTTTATAGTAAAAGTTATAATTTTCCCTTTGCGTACATAGGAGCAGTATTTATAGGTAGTTTTATATTTTTTCTTTGTAAACAAATTGAGGGGGGGCGCCAGTTATTATTAAGGTAAGTTTATATTCAGTGTAACATAGGGGGAAGATTATAAGAGTTATTTTTCTTGGACCCATAGGGGGCAGTATTATAGTAGTTTATTATTATGACAATAGGGGCCCAGTTTATAGTAGTTATAATTCTTGTTACATAAGGGGCAGTAGTTAGTAGAGTTTATATCTTGTACATTAGGGGCAGTATTAATAGTAGTTATTATCCCTGCTAACTGGGGGCAAGTATTTATATAGTTATATTCTTGTAAACATAGGGGGGCCAGTATTTATAAGTAGTTATATTCTTGAATAGGGGGCAAGTATTTATAGTTTCGCTATATCTGGTACCATAGGGGGGGCAGTATTTTATAGTAGTTATTTCTTGTACTACGGGCGGCAGTATTATACGTAGTTTTTTTTTTTTTTCATATGTCGTGTTACAAGGCGGGTCATATTATAGTAGTTATACTTCCTGAACAAGGGGGGCAGTATTATAGTACGTTTATATTCTTGTGACATAGGGCAGTATGTATTATTATATTTGTATCATGCGGGAGTATATGGGTATATTCTTTGTACATAGGGGGCAGTATTAATAGTAGTTATATGCTTGTACAAGGGGGCCGTATTAAGTAGTTATATCTTGGTACATAGGGGGCCGTATATAGTAGTTATATCTTGTACAAGGGGCAGATTATTAGTAGTATTATTCTTGTAATGGCGTATAGTAGTTAATCTTCATAGGGGCAGTATGATAGAATATTATATTCTGTACATAGGGCGAAAAGTTATTACAGGGGCTATTAAGAAGTAGTTATATTTCTTGTACATAGTGGCAGATTTATAGTAGTTATATTCTTGTACATATGGGGCAGTATTATAGTAGTGTCATATTTCCTGTAACATAGCGGGCTAGTATTATAGGTAGTTATATTACTTGTAGGACGATATAGGTTATCCTTAAGGGGGCAGTAGTATATTAGTTCATATTCTTGTACATAGGGGGCTCTATAGTTATCTGGATTATGGGGCATAAGTACGTTAGTATTTTGGTTAAGAGGGGGGCAGTATGATATAGTATATATTCTTGTTGTACAGGTGGGCAGTGTATAGTAAGTATATCCTCTGTACATAGGGGCCAGTATATAGTAGTTATATTCTTGTACATAGGGGGCAGTATTAAGTATTATATTCCTTGTAAACCTAGGGGGCAGTATTATTAGTAGTATAGGTATATGGCTATCTAATCTGTACATAGGGGGCAGTAGTAAAGTAGTTATATTCTGTAAAAGGGGCAGTATTATAGATATGTTATATTCCTTTACATAGGGGCAGTATATAGAGTTTATTCTTGTACATAGGGGGCAGTATTCTAGTAGTTATCTGAATAGGGCAGTAGATATAACCTAAGGGGGCAGTATTATGTAGTTATATTCTTGTACATAGGGGGCAGTATTATAAGTAGTGATTCCTTGTACTGCAGATATAGTACTGTATGCCAGATATTATAGTAGTTTTAGTATCTGTAATAGGGGCGTATGATATGTAGTTATATTTCGTGTACATAGGGGCAGATTATAGTAGTTATATTCTTGTACATAGGGGGCAGCTATTATAGTAGTTATATTCTTGTACATAAGGGGGCAAGTATTATAGTAGTTATTCCTGTACATAGGGGGCAGTATTATAGTAGTTATATTCTGTACATAGGAGGCAGTATTATGTAGTTATATCGTTAGGGCAGTGTGATTTGTACATAGGGGCAGTATTATAGTAGTTATATTTTCTTGTACTTGAGGTGGGGCAGTATTCGTAGTTAAAGTACTTGTACATAGGGGCAAGTATTATGAGTAGTTTATACTTCCTTGTACATAGGGGGCGTATTCTAAGAGTTATATTTTGTACATAGGGCAGTATTATATAGCTACGTTATTTCTTTACCTAGGAGGCATTTATCGATAGGTTCATAGCTCTTGTACATAATGGGCATATTAATATAGTTATATTGTCATACGGGTGATATTACATATGATCTTGACAGGGTGCATTTTATAGTAGTGATATTTATGGTAATAGGGGCGTATTATAGTTATATTCCCTGTCATAGGGGGCAGTTATTATAATAGTATATTCTCTGTAACATTGGAGCATTATATAGTAGTCTGATAGGCCATATAGTAGTCTATTCTTGTTACATAGGGGGCGTCTTATAGTAGTTATATTCTTGTACATTTTGGAGGCAGTAGTATAGTGCATTATATTCTTGACTAGGGGCAGTATATATAGTTATTATTCTTGTACATAGGGGGCAGTATTATAAGTAGTATATTATCACTGCTATATAGGGGCATAAGATAATTCTTCATAGTGAGTTATAGTTCATCTTGTATATAGGGGCATATATAGTAGTTATATTCTTGTACTAGGGGGCATATTATAGTAGTTATATTCTTGTACATGGTGGACAGTACTATAGTAGTTATATTCTTGACAAGGGGCATTATTATCATAGTATTATTTCTGTACATAGGGGGCAGTGATAGTATCTTACAATACGGATTTGTAGTTTATTCCTGTATTCCGTTTTAGTTATATATTCTTGACATAGGGGGCAGATATCGAGTTATTCAAGGGTACTTGAGTTATATTCTTGTACATAGGGTGGCAGTATAGAGTTATTAGTCAATAGGGGGCAGTTTAGTTTTATCTACCTGTGCTTTTAATCTTGTAGCTATATATAGTTTATGAGGGCAGTATTATAGTAGTTATATTCTTGTACATTAGGGGACAGTATTTGTAGTTATTGCCCTGTACATAGGGGGCAGCTATTATAGTGATATATTCTGTACATAGGGGGCAGTATATAGTAGTTATATCTGGGGACATAGGGGACAGTATATAGCAGTTATATATTCTTGTACATAGGGGGCGAGTATTATAGTAGTAATATTGTGTACATCGGGGTAAGTATTATATAGTTATATTCCTGGAACTAGGGCAGTATTTATAAGGGTAGCAGTTTATGTGTACATACGGGGGCAGTTAAGCATGTTTTCGCTGCGGTACATATGGGGCAAGTTATTATAGTAGTATATATCTTGTACATAGGGGGGCAGGTATTATAGTAGTTATATTCATGGCTTTCATGGGAGGGGCAGTATTTAGTAGTATATCTTGTACATGGAGGCGTTAGTAGAGTTATATTCTTGCATAGGGGGCAGTATTATAGTAGTTATAATTCCTGGTACATAGGGGGTAGTTTTTATAGTAGTTATATTCCGACATCGGGGGCAGGATTCTAGTAGGTATATTCTTGTACATAGGGGGGCAGTATTTATGTAGTATATTCATGTTCACAAAGGGGCAGTCTTATAGTAGTTAAATTCTGTACATTAGGGGCAGTATTATATTAGTTAATATTCTTGAACATGTGGGGGCAGTTATATAGTAGTTAATATCTTGACATAGGGGGTGTGAGAGTAGTATTATAGAGTAGTAGTTAATTCCTTGTACATTGGTGCAGTTAGATTATACTTTACGGGTGCAATATGACATTTTTATAAATTTGTATTCAACTGAGTTTTCTATAATATTTATGTATAAATCTGGAGTGAACGAATTAAGACCATATAAAGAATAATTGATATTTGGCCTCATATAAAAATATGCAAACAGATGAAAGATCCAAGTAACTGAATGTTCTAGTGGTTTTTTGATGGAGTCGAGAGCGAGTGCCTACGTCAATCACACCCAACGAAGCAAGGAACATAGCAGAGGCCTCATCAGCTCTTAGCCAAGATACAGGAGCCAGAATATGTGTGACACGTACAACACACTGACGAGACGAGAGATGTAGCGTAGCTAGAATTTGTTTCGCCGGCTCAAATACTTTTCAGTATTTAGACAACCTTATGTAAAACCCCTAGATATGACACAGTGCGGACAAGTCTCACATTAGAATTTTAGGAGCAATGAAACAAAGTATACGGTAAGTAAGATTACGGAACATCAGACGCCACGTGTGAAGGTCAAAGAGCTTTGGTCTTATATGGGAGGTCTATTATCTGGTGGTCTTCACCTTGACACCCAGCACTTAGTGCACATGTTGGGGGTCCCCTCCCTAGATACATCCCTGCTATAATACTTATACGTCATAATCTCACACTGTCATCTACTTATTTGAGAGGACAGGTCACTTTCCTCCTTTAGGATCAACTCCCTCCTCTCCCGCTGCTATCAATCCCAAGTAAAATGGAACATAACCAAAAAAAAGATATTAGAGGGTGACTATGTTAAACAGGGGTATAAATACCAAAAAAGCTATGTAAGCAATTGCTTTGGGCCCCAGATATCCAGTGGGCCCCACATGGACATCATCACAGTAATGGAGGAGCAGGCAGCAATAGACTCCTTGCTTTGCCATTTGGGCTATGCTTAAAGGGGTCCCTTGTGGATATAGTTGTGGCTGTGTCTTAAGGGGGTGTAGAGTTAGTAGTAGCACCCTAGCCCCAAGTGCACAAAGTATAAGGTCCCACATCGTGCACTGGGCCCGGGAGCTTTAGTATGACTACATGTATGACTATGCCAGCATGGCTCCAGCAGAAGAAGAGTTAATTCCCGCTCCTTAATCCCCGACATGTCAAGTCACTACTGACGCCGCAAATCTGAATAACTCCAAATCACAAGTGAAGCACGGAGTAGAATTATCCAATTTATGTAAGTACCTCCTACTTAGCTCTCTGATTACAGGGTTAGCAACTGCAAATGGAAACAATAGCGCACTCAGCATTAACATTCAGAGGCTCGGACACCCCGCGCCAATCTCACCGCCAGAATCAAATCGCATTAAGACAATTGATTTCTCGCGGAGATGTTCTTGGAGTAATTGCAATTTTAAACATTATTGCAGAGAGATTTATTTATTTCCTTTGCCGTAATTAGGATTTGACACAGATGCGGCCAAATATCCCCCATACACACACATACATACACATACATACACAATACAGACCTATACTGCACAGTACACCAGAGATACACAGGTAGGTACATACACACACAATATAGACCTATACTGTACAGTACACCAGAGATACACAGGTAGGTACATACACACACAATACAGACCTATACTGTACAATACACTAGAGATTCTCAGGTAGGTACATACACACAATACATACCTATATTGTACAATACAATACACCAGAGATTCCCAGGTAGGTACATACACACATGACATACCTATAACTATACTGTAACACCAGACATACACACATACATACTACACACAATACAGACCTATACGTACAGTACACCAGAGATACACAGGTAGGTACATACACACATGACATACCTATAACTATACTGTGACACCAGACATACATACACATACATACACATATACACAATACAGACCATACTTGCACAGTAAACCCAGAGTAACACGGTGGTCATACACACAATACAGACCTATACTGTACAGTACACCAGAGATACACAGGTAGGTATGTACACACAATACAGACCTATACTGCACAGTACACCAGAGATACACAGGTAGGTACATACACACAATACATACCTATACTGTACAATACAATACACCAGAGATTCCCAGGAGGTAGTACATACACACATACATACAACAAACACTAACGTACAGATACTGTACATACACCAGATTACACGATGTAAGATATCATCATACGAGCTGATACTGTATAAGACGATACACAGGTAGGTTACAACACACAACAATACAGACCTATACTGTACAGTACACCAGAGATACACAGTAGGTCGTATATACACACCATACAGAACTATACGGCACAGTACACCAAGATACACAGGAAGGTAACATACACACACCAATATACAGACCTTTACTGTACAGTACACCAGAGATACACAGTAGGTAATACACACAATACAGACCTATACTTGTACAGTACACCCGCGATACACAGTGGTACATACACACACATACAGACCTATACGTTACAGTACAAAGAGATACACAGGTAAGGTACCATACATACATACATACCTATACTGCAGTACACCAGAGTACACAGGTAGGTACATGATCAGACATATACAAGACGTAACGTACAGTACACCAGAGATTACAAGGTAGTACATACACACACAATACAGACCTATACTGTGACAATACACAGAGATTCTCAGGTAGGTAATATACATACACATACAGACCTATACTGGCAGTACACCAGAGATCTCAGTAGTGACATACATACCAATACAGACCTATACTGTACAGTACACCAGAGATACAAGATGAGTACATACAACAATACAGACCTATACTGGAAGTAACACCGAGATACACAGTAGGACAGACATTACATGACATACTATAAACTATACTGTACGTACACCAGAGATACCACAGGTACATACATACACAATACAGCACTTACGTACAATCCACAGAGATTCTAGGTAGGTACATATACTCACAACAGACCTATTACGTGCAGTACACCAGAGATTCTCAGGTAGGTACATACATACACAATACAGACCTATACTGTGCAGTACACCAGAGATTCTCAGGTAGGTACATACATACACAATACAGACCTATACTGTACAATACACCAGAGATTACTCAGAATCGGTAATACAACATAAGAATACCTATAACTATACTGGACACCAGAGATAACAACACATACATACAAATACATACCTATACTGTACAGTAAACCGAGATACACACCCAATCCATACAATAATAACCATAACTATACGTGACACCAGAGAACACACCAATACACAATATACCATTGCAGTACCCAGATACACTAGTACAACACAATACCACAACATACCTTACTGTACAGACACAGAGATACACAGGTTAGGTACATACATAACAAACAACCATATGTAGAAGTAACCAGAGATACAAAGGTAGGTACATACACACACAATACAGAACTATACTTACAGACACAGGATTCCCCGTAGGTACACACACATGAATACTATAGCTATACTGTACCACCAGACATGCACACACATACATACACAAACATACCTAAACTATATGTGACACCAGACGACACCCAAGACACATACATAACTATAGGGCCAGTATGCAACATCAGACACACCCAGTAGGTACATACCCACACAAGACATACTTATAACATGCATTCAAGAGGAAAGAAACTTATAACTATACTGTGGACCACACCACAAACAAACATACCATACGCACAGTAAACACCAGACATTACCAGGTAGGTCTACACACAAGACATAATTCACACATATACCGTACACATAGGCACAATATACAGCAACACACAGACACTCACAGCAATTGGCATATATACAAATATATGCAAATGTTGCCTGGATGTTCCAGTCACAGTAACTATATGTAATGTATAGGTAGTGTGTGTATATCGGGTATCTCAATGTGTAGTATGTATAATACTGCAGGCAGTGTAGTGGTAGTATGCATATTGTTCTATGTTCATGTCAGGGTATGGCGCCTGGTATGTAAATATATGCAAGTCAGCGAATATGATATGAATGTATATAGTTCATGCTGGGTATGTCAGCCTGAATATGTGTATTTATAGATAGTCATAGTATATAGATGTTTGTACATGTTTTGTGTGTAGATAGTGTTGTATAGTATGTGCCTGGCTATGTCAGTCTGAGTGTATGTGTTGTATATTTCCTGGTGTGTCCATGTAATAGAGATTGTCAGTTGTGTATATGTTTTCATCTATTGCTGTGCATGTGTATGTACTGTATGCGCATAGTAGGTCAGTTCATGGATACGATATACATAGCGTATCATATACACGGGATCTACAATCTCATATCAACAGATGGTCCAATACCATACACACAGGAATCACATACAGCACACATTCAGGTATACAAACAACACACATCCAGGTACGAACCCACAAGCTCATACATATATATAGATAACACATGCTTGATCACTCTTGGGTATATTCACATGCAGCAGATTTGTGCAGCACATCCCTTTTAAGCAGTCTGGTTCCATCTCTAACCCATGACTCTAACTCAACCCATGACATGTATAATACAGGAATAAGGAAGAACTCACGCACTGTCTATATGCATCTACATAGGGGTAAAAAAATCATGGACGCCCCATGACTCTATTCCCATGGGATCCAACACATGGGGCCCAGCACTTACAGGGAGGTTCGTATGATGGGGGTTTCTTCACGAAGAGGGGAACAAAATGTGTCACATCTCACCTACAACCGGATGACCCCAAACCTTATCAGTGTTACTAAATATGGTGCAAACATTGTCCGCTCTATTGAGATAACTTAAAGGGGATCCTTTTTCCAAATATTGATCTTATAACACCTATAATTCCCTTCCTCTAATCCTTGACACCTCATACGCATCCCCTCCCCTATTATTAGAATAACCCTCTCCCTACACTTGACCGATAGACTCTATCCCGGCGCTGACCCCTAGATAGTCAGGCCCTTAGCTAAAGTCACCGTATCCCCTTCCAAGTCTCCTAAACCCCCCCCCCTAGACTATTTAGCAGTCAAACCTACCTGTCCCGCAGCTTCCCCCCAGACTGAAAATGAATCAAATATTAATGGGAAAAGATCCTTCCTGTGGACTTTTTCTATTGCTAATCAAGAAAACGCTGCGGCGATAGGAATCCTTTGAAGGGGTGGCGAGCCATCATCTGGCTAATTCACCTGTGTTAAAACACTTCAAAGGACCGCAATCCTGAGCCCAAGGCAAGGAGACCGCGATGAAGTGCCAAGGTGGGGATACTTTGATCTTATGTCATAAATTTTATTATTGTATACAATGTATTCTTCACTTCTTCTTCTTCTTCTCCTATCCTTCCAGAGGAGACGCCGGAGTATGGTGCAATGAGGCACCAACAGATAACCTACCATTACTGCTGGGATTGGAGGAATTTCTGATTAAAGTGCGTATTAGTAAAATAGATATTTTAGATATGACAAGGCTGTCAGTGCTCCTTCCCCCCTGCGCCATACCGTCAATCCCACAAATATCATGTCTGAAACATTTAGCACATATTATATCAGCAGCAGAGAGAAAGTGACGGTAACACTGCATATAGCAGCGTCTTACACCGGGAATACAAGTGACTGGGGAGCAGCAGGTATTACACAGGGGTGACAGGCGGGGGGGCTCCAGCGCTTCCCATATTGGGGGCATCCTCTAGATACGCCACTAGTCTTGTGCCATCTGTAGGTTTGTGCCTATTGTTAATGAGTACAAAGACAGCTGACATTAAAATGAGATCACAGTAAAGATTATGGACATCTACGGAGGGGCTCCTGCAGAGGCGGACTGCGCGGAATCCTAATAAGCTGCCTGTCCTAGACGGGGAAGGTGCATCTGTCATTGCCAAGCTAAATGGCCAATCCTGGATAGAGGAAAGGGAGGTTATTGGGGTTAGAAGTTTAAAGGGGTTTCTCAAGTGAAATTGGCAGCCGTATAGTTGGTACCTCATTGCATTGGTGCGTATTAAACCTGCATAGGGACCGTTGGAGAGTACAAGTTGACTGTAAAAGCGCTGAAAATAAGATACAGTCTCAATGAATAATCTACTAGGTCTTTGCCCAGTAGGCAACAGCATCTTTGCACAAAAATCAAGTGACAGTGACATAGGAACTGGCACCTCAAAAGACGCTATCGGTTTTATCACAAGACCCAGATTTGGCTGCCCATCAGATCAATGCAAAACACAGTAGAGAAAATGCACACCCAGCTGTTGCCATGCAGCCCAGTGATGTACTATACAGCTAGCAGCCTTTACCCAACTACCCCCCTGCAAGCTTGAATTAAGAATAACAGAGAAATGGTTAAATGCCACCTGCATATCACCAATCATTCATACTACGCCACAGCATGCCAAGCAAGCAGCTTACCACATTGCACTATGAAAGCAAGCAAGCAGCTGTGGTCAAGCCAAAGCCACAAGGCACTCTACACACCCTTCAGCTAAGCGCCACCAAGACAAGTATAAGACAATAGTAGAACATCTGCCCTGCACATCGCATGATCCATCAACACCCAGCTCCTGCACAGTACAAATAAGCAATGCTCTTACCGCTTTTAGCTGTGAGCATCCAAGCCAGCAATGCAAAAATCCCATCCATTGTATGATGGCAGAATAATGGTCCCTAGACTGGAAGCAGCAAATAATCTCATACCAGTTTGTTGGGCGCTAAAGTTGTTGCAGCTCCCTGGAAGGCTGGGCTGAGACTGAAGCCTGTGCAAGCTCGCAGGAGAATGAGATCAGGCACCACCAATGATCATGAGGGGGAAGCTCCAGACAAGCACCAAGTCCTATTCCACTCTGCAACACCTACCCAGAAGAAGAGCAATCCCCTGACAACTCATACCAGCAGCAGACATGTCACTGTGTTGCAGATGCCAGGGTGGAGAGGGGGGCACAGGATGATGAGGTGCTGCTTCACCTGAGGGAGTTTTTGTTTCACCTCCTCCAAAAGTGGAGTTTCTAGATGTAGGGGCTAGTGCAGTGAGATCAGTAATTATCATCATCTATATACTACATACCAGGGGCTTTACTGAGTCCATGGTGCAAAAAAGCAAATGTTGTGTAAGAGCAGTCACTAACAGTTTCTTCCGATTTGATACAAGTTCTGCAGAGGTCACAGCAATGGAGACAATGGAGTGTCAGGAGGAGGAGAGGAGAAAGCATGCAGTGTATTAGGTATGGGAGGGAGGACAGATACAGGTATCAGATACTAAAACAATAACGTTTTGTGCACAACATATTGCTCATATTCTATAGTGATAACACAACAATGGATCGATACTGATAACACAACATGTATATTACATAACCCTACAAGAATGTATCATATACTGATAACACAACCAATGTATTATACATACTACAAGAATGATCATCTACTGAACCCAACAATGTATTATACATAACACTACAAGAATGTATCATATACTGATAACACACAACAATGTATTATACATAACACTACAAGAATGTATCATATACTGATAACACAACAATGTATTATACATAACACTACAAGAATGTATCATATAACTGATAACACAACAATGTATTATACTGATGACACAACACAGTATCCATACATAACACTACAAATATGTATTATATTACTGATTAATAAACACAACACTGTATATTACATAACGACTACAAGAATGTATATATACTGATAAACAACAATATATCATGCACTGATAATAACAGAACATTTGATATACTGATAATAATACAACAATACATCATATACTGATAACACAAACATGTATCAAATACTGATATAACAGAACATCTTGATATCTGATAATAATAAAACAATACCATCTATACTGAACACAACATTTATCAATACTGATAATAAACAACATATGTATGATGATAATAATGCAACACTGTATCAATACTGAAACCCAACAATGTCATAATAAACACTACACCATTGTATCTATATACTGATAACAAAATATTGTATTTAACCGATAATAACACACCTATGATATACTGATAAAAAAACATAGTTTTTTATACTAATTAATAACAATATGATATGAATATATATTGATAGAACACAATACTGTATCATATACACATAAACAGTACAACACTATGGCATTTTAGATGATGTGGTTACATATCCAGATACAATGCTTGACACCATCCATCCAGGCATAAATACCTGGTACCACAAATCCTATTATGAGGATTCCAGTACATTCTCTAGAAGGACTGCATCCCAGCTAAGCTTGCATGTCTCCGAAATGGGGAAAGGGGAATAAGAGGCGAGACACATCCTGCATCAACTACTACCCCTACAAACCAAATGTATATTGAAATCCACAGTCCAATCCTGTATTGCTCCACCCACTACGGCCGGTTCCTGAGCAGCAACGTCCAATCAATGATTGCTCCCCACTACGCCGGTTCCTAGCTAGCAACAGTCCAATCATGTATTGCTCCACCCACTACGCGGTTCCTGAGCCGCAACAGCCAGTCAATGTATTGCTCACCCACTACGCCGGTTCCTGAGCAGCAACAGTCCAATCATTGTATTGCTCCACCCACAACGCCGGTTCCTGGAGCAGCAACAGTCCAATCATTGTATTGCTCCACCCACTACGCTGGTTCCTGACAGCAACAGTCCAATCAATGTATTGCTCCACCCATACGCCGGTTTCCTGAGCAGCAACAGTCCAATCATGTATTGCTCCACCCAATACGCCGGTTCCTGAGCAGCACAACAGCCAATCATTGTATTGCTCCACCCACTACGCCGGTTCCTGAGCAGCAACAGTCCAATCAATGTATTGCTCCACCCACTACGCTGGTTCCTGAGCAGCAACAGTCCAATCAATGTATTGCTCCACCCACTACGCCGGTTCCTGAGCAGTGCAGCCCCTTGGGGTGGTAGCTGCGGCGCAGGTGACCTATGACTAATGCATGCTGATGCGCTAGGAAGACGCTGGGAGGAGCTATGTAACTATGTTTTTTCTTTAATAAATCTCTATGCATATAGCGCCATCATATCCTGTAGCGCTGTTTATAGAGATCATAAAACAAGACATAAAAGAGTAATAACATAATAACATGGTCCGGTGAAACAATAGGAATGAGGGCCATGGCCAAAAGAGCTGACAATCTATGAGCTATCACATAAGACTAGGGTGACTAGGGCGAGGAGCCATACTGTCCTTCTCCCCCATCACATAGGGACACTGCCTACAGCGTCCATTAAGATGGTGATTTATCATCACTACGGCAACAGCAAAGTCAGCAGTCGCCTACATGGGTGTCCGACCTGCGCTGCCCCCTCTCTCCAGCCGCCTCCTGCAGAACAATGCCATGCAACACCAGAAAACCGTAAGATAATAATCCGCCCATATGCAACGACAGGAGAACAATGGCGCAAACCTGCAGTAACCCATGGCAACAGGGAGGCAATTAACTGGGATTGAGGTCAATGAGAACAAGTCTCAGGGTGGATATTAGGGGCTTTCATTATGTCTTGTTCTAATAAATACGTTCTGTGTGATGTATATGGCTATGACGGGACGGATACAGAGAAGGCAAAATCGCTACAAAGTATCTACATGGACTGGGCAGGACGCGGCGTATTCATCTGGGTGGAGGCCATGGATGTTTCCATTCACTGGCAGCAAGCAGAGATTTTCAAGACTGTGAACAATTGAGACCTAAATTATCTGAGGATGGAGGCCATGGATGTTTCCATTCTCTGGCAGCAAGCAGAGATTTTCAAGACTGTGAACAATTGAAACCTAAATTATGTGAGGAAGTTGTAGAACCTTTCATTATGCAACAGAAAATCCTACCTTTGTATATTTTGTTAGTAGCAGCAGGACTGTGAAATATGGAATTATATTCCAGGAATGTAGATTTTGCAAATATAGAGTGGATGGGACCTCACACTGCTGTGCTCTGTGCAGCCAGTGTTAGGTAATGTCCATACAGAGACGTGTAATCATTTGTGTATGTTGTTAGTAGCAGCAGGATTGTGATGTATGGATTTGTATTCCAGGATTGTAGTTACTCCATGTGCACTGGGGGCATGTCCTCACACTTCTGTGCTCTGTGCTCTCTGCATCTAGTCATAGGCATTGTCCCTGGAGAGATGTTTAATCCTACCTTTGTATATGTTGCAGCAGGAATCTGAAATATGGAAATATATGTCGGGAATGTAGAAAGTATAGAGCAAGTGTGTCCTAACACTGCTGTGCTCTGTGCTCTCTGCAGCTAGTGTTAGGTATTGTCCCTAGTGAGATGTGTAATCAGACCTTTGTGTATGTTGTTAGTAGCAGCAGGATTGTGATAAATGGATTTATATTCCAGGATTGGAGTTGTTCCATGTGCACTGGGGGCATGTACACACACTGCTATGCTCTTTAGTCTCTGCATCTAGTCATAGGTATTGTCCCTGGAGAGAAGTGTTGTATATTTGTGTTGTTAGTAGCAGCAGAACAGTGAAATAGGGAAATATATTTCAAGATTTTAACTTCTCCAGTGAGTTTTGTCCTCACACTTCTTTGCTCTTAGCTCTGAACTATTTAACCCCTCTATCCTGCATCAAAGCTGAGGCAGGCTTCTGGTTGGATACTGCAGCAGTCACTCAGAGCATAAAGATAGGACTATTGGGCACAGAGTACAACAGTGTGAGGACATAACTCAAGGAGATTTTATAATCCTGGAATGTAATGGTTCTGCTACAACTAACAACATACAAAAAGAGATGAATACACATCTCTCCAGGGACAATGCCTTGCCTGCAGCACTGTATGGTCACACCTGCTGACAGGTTCCCTTGTAAATTAGATAATTGCCCGATTGCTGGTGGTCTTAGTGGTCAGACACTTTATCCTTCCAATAGTGGCCATAATTGTGTTATAAGTAACTTGGACCCCCAGAGGTCAGTAAGTCCTTGAGTCCTTGTCCTGTATCCAGCTTTTCCAAGGTTCTGAAAGGCAAAACTGCTAGTAATATACCACCAGCTTCAATATCCCTGCACATGTACCATTCAGGGCTCTAGAAAAGCTGAATATGGATGTAATCACGACATATTCCAGTTCTTGGACTGTAATATTCCCATATGAAGTGTCTCCATGGCGCCCGGCTGTATAAATCTCATCCTGTCAGATAAAGTCTTTTCCCTATAAAAGGTAAAGTTTGCAATCATAAAGATGTGATCGGCCGCAAGTGAATGAGTTTTTATACGATGGAGCTTATCGCCCTCGTACAAAGCCCCTCGCGGGAGAGACTGACAAATGAACATATCTTGTGGCTGTCAGGGGGCTGCGGCAGATAACACGTTCTGTGCCGGCTCTGCCGAGCCGCACTATAAAAGGCTTTGGATCAGGATGTAATGGCTCCGGGGTCAGGAGGCTGCACATAAAGCCACCGGAATCATGACCTATTATCATGAGCCTGGCTCCTCCAAACGGGGATCCCTTCGTGTGCTCCTGGGTCCTAATGCAAAATCCGTAGCAGTGCCCCCCCTCCTCCTATAGGGTGTGGGTGCACATTCTGCATACCATATAGCTATACCGCTATATATACCACAGTATATACCACCCTTTTCCGTGCCAGTTACCTAGGGGGCATATAGAAGCTTCAGTGGACTGTTTGATTTTCCCTATCTCAATAATCTCCAGTCTGTGGCTATATAATCAAAGGCAAACTACTACTCCCAACATCCTCTGACATAATGGAGTCAAAGAGAACTTGTCAGCCATACTGCAGGCATTGTTAGGTATTTTGCCATGTCTAATCAGACCATTGTGTATGTTGTTAGTAGCAGCAGGACTGTCCACTGGAGGCATTTCCTCACACTGCTGTGCTCTCTGTTAGCCAGTGTTAGGTGTTGTCCCTGGAGAGATGTGTAATCAGACCTTTGTGTATGCTGTTAGTAGCAACAGGACTGTGATATATGGATTTATGTTCCAGTATTGTAGTTTATCTAAGTGCACCATACTGTATCCTCACAATGCTGCTCTCTATGCTCTCAGCAGCCAGTGTTAGATATTGTCCTTGGAGAGATGTGTAATCAGACCTTTGTGTATGTAATTAGTAGCAGCAGGACTGTGAAATATGGATTTATATTCCAGGATTGTAGCTTCTCCAGGTCCTGTGGGGGCACGTCCTCACACTGCTGTGCTCTGTGTACAAAACTGCTCCACAACCACTCCCATCTGCTATTGTACTGACTAGAAGTCTGCTACAGCTTTCACTCAGAGCAAGATGGGCCCAGGATTAGATAGATAAGAGCCCAGTGAACTTGGAACAGCACGCCCCCTAGTGGTGTAAGTAACATAGTAGTAAGGAGGCAGGTATTAGCAATTAGTATTTAACCTCATGTGTGAAGTGCAGGACTGGAGATACCGCATGTGTAAAGCTACAACTAGTAAGATTCTCAAGTTAGTAGCCCAGATCTGGATTGTAGACTACTGAAAGATGTGTCTACACTCCTGACTTTAAAGGGTTAATCTCCTAGGACATTAACTCTGTCCAGCCCATAGAGAAATCAAGAATACAGCACCCACAGCACCCTGTATATGATCCACTTACTATACACAGACACCCAGAGCCTCTCTCCTTGTTCTTCTTCACATCACAAGAGCGCCCTCTTTTGTCCATTGCTTGTAACTGCAGGACAAGCTGGAAGATTTTATTGAGAAACTGCATTTGTAAAACCTTCCAGTAGATTTTGTTTTGTTTCTTTGCCATTTTTCAAGATCTCTGCTTCCTGTCAGGGACTGCATGCACAGATGTTTACATCCAGGAGGAAACGAGCTGCCCTGCAAATGTCCTTCTCCTACTGATGCCTGACTTGTTACAATGTATCAGCCCTGTGCTCTGTAATAAGCCCCATGCCTGTGCTGCATCAGTTTAGTTTATATCTTTTATTTCCAGTGTGCATTGGATGTATATTCCAGGACTGCAGCTTCTTCAACTGCATAGCGTCCTCACACTGCTGTGCTCCTAGCTCTGTGCATTGCCCTTCTACACCTGGAACTTGTTTGAGTAAAAGCTATAGCAGGCTTTTGGATGAATACTACAAAAGTCACTCAGAGCAGGGTGGAAGAACTGTGCCCAGAGCACAGCAGTGTGAGGACATGCCACCAGTGCTCCTGGGAAAGCTACAATCCTGGAATATAAATTACAGTTCTGCTGCAAGTAACAACATACACAAAGGTCTGATTACAAATCTCTCTAAGAACAATTTATAACACTGCCTGCAAAAAGCACAGAGCACAGCAGTGTGAGGATATGCCAACGGTTCTCCTGTCAAAGCTACAATCCTGGAATATAAATCCATATTTTATAGTTCTGCTGCAAGTAACAACATACACAAAGGTCTGACTACATATGTCTCTAAGAACAAGTTATAACACTGGCTGCAGAGAGCACAGAGCACAGCAGTGTGAGGACATGCCACCAGTGCTCCTGGAAAGCTACAATCCTGGAATATGAATGCAAATGTTATAGTTCTGCTGCAAGTAACAACATACACAAAGATCTGATTACTCATCTCTCTAAGAACAATTTATAAGACTGGCTGCAGAGAGCACAGAGCACAGCTGTGTGAGGACATTCCACCAGTGCTCCCGGGAAAGCTACAATCCTGGAATATACATCCATATTTTACAGTTCTGCTGCAAGTTACAACATACACAAAGTCTGATTACACATCTCTCTAAGAACAAGTTATAACACTGGCTGCAGAGAGCACAGAGCACAGCAGTGTGAGGATGAGCCCCCAGCTCCCCTGAAGAAGCTAGAATCCTGCAATATATATCTATATTAACAGTTCTGCAAACTTCTCCTGATATGTAAATTTTCCTCATCGTCTAACCCCGGATGAGATCACCCAGATAAAATCTTATCAGGAGAGAAGACGTCTCCAAGACAACACATTAATCCCCACCAATAAAGTGTCATTTTATGACTGCGTTAATATCACAAATTTGGCAAATTTCCAGAAAGACAATTATTTCTTCTGGTTTGTTCAGGAGAGTTTATCAATATCAGATCAGTGGGGGTCTAACTGATCACCTGTTTGTCGTGCTGCAGTTTCTTCATTTTTTGCCAAGCACAGCGCCGTACATTGTATAGTGGCTGGTCTTGGTATTGCAGCTCAATTATTGAATGGACATGGCTGGGTAACACCAGAGTGTAATTGTAGCTTCGAGACACTGAACTGCCAGGAGTCTGACCCCCTAGGGACCTAATATTAATGATGTGCCCTAAGGATAATCAGTATAATCAAAATAATCAGCAATATAGTAATCCTGGAAAATTCCTTTAAGTCAGTACTGAGATTTTCTGAGTCTTACAGAAGTCACGTAGATTCATAGTAGCAATTGTTGCAAGGCAGCTTTAAAGTTTACCTTCTATGGTGCATCTGGATGAAATTTCTGTAGGAAATTCTGCTTCATGTGAATATAAATGGGCGGATAGAAAGCTAGCGTCCCGTTATGTGAATTTGTGATATGCGCATTTTTAATGGATTTTTGTGAGTATGATGAATTGGAATAAATTTTAACCTTATTGGAACGTACCACACCATCTGCCTGCATATTTTCTTCCAGTTACAATACAATTAAAAGAGGAGAATGAGAGTGCGATGGTGCTAGTCTGAATGGTGACATACTTTCAGCAGGTGAAACTGAAGATTGGTGCTGTTCATTGAAGTTTTAAGATAAAATAAGAGGGAGAAGAAGAATATTTGGAGCTCCGGTCATAGTGAAAATATTTTTCTCTATTTTTGTGGACTTTTCAAAGACTGTGTGGACCGGTCTTATAGCGTGAGTAGCTCCTTAAGGGGCAAACTGTGCACCACGAACAACTGTGTTTTTGAATATAAAAGGATTGCATCGGCCATGAGGCAAGTTGAGCTTCTTGCCTCAGGCAGCAGCAGCTGCTGCAAGATATTGGGAAGCAAGAGGGGTGCAGTAACCTGCTCCAGAGCAGGATCTGGCACCCAAGTATAGTGTCTCTTCACACCTGATTTAAGCATGGGTGTAGGATACTACATGTAGAGCCCACTTACCCAAAAACTTACCTGATAAATGAATACTGCAAGCGGCAGAGGGGGCAGAAAGTTTGGAGTCATCGCCAGTCTACCCTTTGTATTAACCCATGCCCCACCACAACTACAATTCTCTGTACCAACATACACAAAGGCATGATTACACACCTCTCCAGAGACAATACCTAACACTGGCTGCAGAGAGCACAGAGCACAGCAGTGTGAGGTCTGATTACACACCTCTCCAGAGACAATACCTAACACTGGCTGCAGAGAGCACAGAGCACAGCAGTGTGAGAACACACACCCACTACATTTAGAGAAGGTACAATCCATATAAATCCATAATTCACAGCCCGACTGCTACTAACATACACCACGGTCCGATTACACACTTCTCCAGGGACAAGACATAACACTAGCTGCAGAGAGCACAGAGCACAGCAGTGTGAGGACACACAATCCTTGAGTATAAATCGGTAATTCACAGTACAGCTGCTACTAACATATACAAAGGTCTGATTGCACTCCTCTCCAAAGACAATGCCTAACACTGGCTGCAGGGAGCACAGAGCACAGCAGTGTGAGGACACGCCTCCAGTGCACTTGGGGGGGGGGTATGGGGTGCACTATTAGACCTTTGAAGGGAGAATGACCAGGGGTGAGTAACGTAAGAAAGTGCAGAGGATTCAGTAACACCAGGGTCATAAGGAGCCAATAAGATGCAGGGGCTATTGGGGTCTGGGGGTGGTATAAGGGGGGGCTTCTGATTATATGAGATTTCTATCTCTGGGTTTCGGTGCCTGCACATTGCTCTCAGCTCCGCATATAAATATGATATAGTTTACTCTGTATTTTTCTTTGCTCGTCCTATAAATAAGTCATCATGGCGCTGTCACTACACATTACTGTCAATCTATATATCAGATATGCAGCAATATCGCCGTGTAACAATGCGCTCTCCTGTCAGCCGCAGCTTGTAGATAAATGGCAGCAGCGCCCGCTGCAACCCGAAATAATCATTCTATATATCCGCAAAATGGAAAAATGTTTGACAAATGCAAAATATCAGAGTAATGAGGAAATGGATCCAGCAGGGCTTCATTCCATGGAAATTTTATACATGTAACATAGAATCTATGAGTAATAGAAACTGAACCGCACCATGTACAGAAATACTGGGGAACAACCGAACGCACCGAAATGGAAGAAAATCCTGAACTCATCCAGACCCTGACATGGAAGGTGCAGATAATAAATGAGTGAGAGGAAAATCATATTTTGTACTCAAGACGCAATACTGCCCCCTATGTTTAAGAATATACCTACGATAATACTGCCCCTATGTACAAGAATATACCTACTATAATACTGCCCCCTATGTACAAGAATATAACTACTATAATAAGTCTGGGCTGGGGTCTGTATTTGTATAGGAGGACTGGTTGGAGTCTCGGTTGGGGTCTGTATTTGTATAGGAGGACTGGTTGGAGTCTGGGTTGGGGTCTGTATTTGTATAGGAGGACTGGTTGGAGTCTGGGCTGGGGTCTGTATTTGTATAGGGGGACTGGTTGTAGTCTGGGCTGGGGTCTGTATTTGTATAGGAGGACTGGTTGGAGTCTGGATTGGGGTCTATAGTTGCATAGGAGGACTGTTTGGAGTCTGGGATGGGGTCTAAATTTATTTGTGTCATTATAGAGACACCAACATTACTGGGGGTCCAAGGCTGAGTCCACCTTAGGCCGCCAGACCTGCAGCGCCACTAAAGGAGGAGTTAGGAGAATTACACAACAACAACACGTAGTATGGTATGAGTGTGGCACTACATCCTACGCAATAGACTTCAGGTATTACAATAATCCCCATAGAGGTGTGCTAGCTGGGGTCATGTTAGGAACTGGTTGAGTGGGGGGTCTGTATTGTAGACGGAGGACTGTGTTGCGGTCTGCGTAGGGGTCTGTATGTGTAAGGAGGACTGGTTGGAGTCTGGGTCTGTGTGTAGATTGGTCGGGGGGTCTGGTTTTGTATAGGGAACTGGTTGGAGTCTGGGTGGGTCTGTATTTGTATAGGGGGACTGGTTGTTTAGTCTCTGGGCCTTGGGGTCTGTTATTGGTATAGAGGAACTGGTGGAGTCTGGGCTGGGGTCTGTATTTGTATAGGAGGACTGGTTGGAGTCGGGGCTGGGGTCTGATTTTTATAGGAGGCTGGTTGGAGTCCTGGGCTGGGGTCTGTACTGTATAGGAGGAGTGGATGGCGTAATGGCTGGGGGTGTATTTGTATGGAGACTGGTTGAGTATGGGACTGGGGTCCTGTTGTAATGAGGACTGGTTGGATCTGGGTTGGGGTTCTGTAATTTGTATAGTAGGATGGATTGGTAGTCCTGGGCTGAGGGTCTGTATTGCTATAGGAGACTGGTTGGCAGTCGGCTGGGGTGTCTGTATTTGATGAGAGGACTGGATTGGAGTCTGGCTGGAGGTCGTGTATTTTGATGGAGGATTGGTTGGAGTGGGCTGGGGTCTGTATTTGCTAATAGGAGGACGTGATGGAGTCTGGGCTGGGGTCTGGTATTTGTATAGAAGCTGGTTGAGTCTGCTTGGTCTGTTATTTGTATTGAGATGACTGGTTTGGAGTCTGGGCTTGGGTCGTGTATTTGTATAAGAAGGACTGGAGGAGTTTCGGGGCTGGGGTTCCTGTCGTTTGTATAGGAGGACTGGTGGAGTCTGAGGCTGGGTCTGTATTTGTATAGGAGGTACTGGTTGGATTCGTGGCTGGGTCGTTATTTTGTATAGGGGACTGGTTTGGAGTCTGGGATTGGGTCTCTGTTTGCCTAGGAGTTACTGTTTTTGGAGTCTGGGATGGGGTCTAAATTTATTTGTGTCATTATAGAGACTGTATAGAAGTGAGAGGACAACTAAATCTCGACACCAAGAGAAGTTGTCATGGTAATCTGGGCCAGATGAAGAAGAAAATGTAAGACAATGGCCATATGCAGAGCAGATGACACCGGAAAGCTGTTGTTACCTACAGCCACATCTCAGCAGGGTGGGGAAAGTTATTGGAGCAGCCAAGGTTTGAAGTGTCCCTTAAAGGGAACCTGTCATCACAGGGCTCTATTTTCAATGGTTGCAGCTTACAAGGGTAAACAGAACGGAACATGTTTTATGATATTAAATATTATCTTAAATATTCCATACTTTACTTGTTTATAGAAATATTGGATGGTAAACTTTACCCGGCTCCCTTCCAGCGCGGGCACTGAAGTCCCTGGGGTTTCGCTTTTTTGGCAGACGTTACCCTTCTGAAAAGTGCAACCCCCGGGACTTCGGTGCGTGAGCTAGGAGGGAGCCAGGTACGATATTTCTTTAACCAAGTAAAGTATGGATGACGGGTTCCCTTTGATCTGCCATGGACCTAGCATCTGATCTGATGGATCCTCTGAATGTTTCTCCATACCGAAGCGCTTGTATTATCTCTCATATGGTGGATTGTCCACGGTCATGTAGATACTTACCATAGTATATACTACACTCAGGAGTCAGGAGCAGGTGCTCGGAGCATTGATTCCTCCCAGAAATGATGACACCCTCACATGTGTTACCACTCAGAGAACAAAGGAATCCCGAGCAGAGACTCCAATAAATCAGATTCTTTGTCTCCACAACTCCAAGAGCTGGAATCACAAATCATGTGCAAATGAATTCAGCTGGAATCCCTAAGGGGCAAAGGACCATTTATCAAGCAGATCTTCCTCCGCCACTTTGCAGCAGAACCTCGGATAAGTGACAAGGACTAGGCCGGACGGATCAGTGCGGAGAGGGGGGGCTACAATGGATGACTGGAGTGTAGGATGAAGCATGGAGTGTCCTCCTGGTGATATGAGTGGATAATGACTCTTATCTCCGAGATTCCTTATATCATCCAGTTATTTGTCTCTGGAATAAATGAGGTCCTCTGCACTGGAGAAGACATTGAACTTCTTATTACATGTCTAGAAGGAAGTCCCAGCTCTTTAGTCACATCGGAGCTGTCCATTCAGCACCACAGCCATGTCCTATCCTCCTCTACAATATAACCTTACTCCAGGATTGTCCTGGAACCCCAATGTTGTAATATGTCTATAGGTGACTAGGAAAACATTACAATACTGGCCTCTCATTATAGTTCTAGGGTTACTTTACAACATTGGGGCTACCTCTAGTAATGTAATGTAACCCCAATGTTGTAATGGAACTCTAGAATTACTAAGAGACTCCAGCCCTGGTGATATAATATAATCCTATTGTTTCTAGTATTGTTCAGTAGACCAAGTATTGTAATGTGGCGCAGATATTATATTATAACACGCAGTATCTTGTCTTGTCATGATGTAACATAAAGCGTTTACATCATGTTGCAGTCCCAGGTAGGTGATTCAGCCATCATATTACAATGTAATAGTTTCATTGTTTTTCATAAAAATAACATAGAGCACCAGGATGCAACACAGTGTAAAACCCTATATCTCAGCATTGCTCATTTAAAAGTACAGTACATCCTAAGGCAGCTGGCTGCAGGCACCTTGCACACGTGGTCCAATTACAACCAGGATTAACGGAACAGGGTATCCTGTATCCCCCATAGTACACCCTACATGAAGACAGAGCTATACACTGTCCATGTTTCCCACTAATTAACTCCGGCCCTAACAAGGGCAATCCCACAGACTGTATCAGCTCAGAGTTTGATGCTAGAGTTTCTAAAGGAAATTACCAAGTAGTGGCAACCCTGTGACTGGGGTGGCAAGAGAGGTGTATAAGGGGTACGCTGTCCATCTCACATTCTTTCTAAACTAAAGGTAGATTGTCTTCCTTACTCCCTGAGAACCTCGATCCCATGTGATCCCTATGTGGTCACACAGACACCTCACCCCAGGTTCTAATTTGACATAACAGCCAATACAGTAAGACAGTGGTTTTCACTGCCTTTTGCAAGGTACCAGCAGCCGGCTGCCTGAACTGGTCATTGTCTTTAGCAACTGTAGCATCAACCTCTGAGCCCTCTGATGACTCCATTATGTGGGTGGAAGAAATGCATCAGAGTGGGGGTTGTAAGTTTTATATTTGTAGGGTATAGTCTGTGGGATTGCCCTTGTCAGGGCAGGAGCTAATCAGCAGGAAACATGGACAGTGTATAGCTCTGTCTTCATGTATGGTGTACTATGGGTATAAAGGATACCCTATTCGCCTACCCATCTATGGCATCCAATCACTGTGAATGTAGCCCCATTATTGTATTATAACATAGCCAAGTAATGTCATATAGCCCCAATATTGTATAGTAACATTAATATTGTATCATAGCCCCAATAGAACATTACACCCCAATTTTTGAATAAAGCCCCATTATTATTACGATGCTGGAGAGTGTTATGTGGCACAATATTGGACCAAATATACAGCACTAGTATTGTAATGTAGTCCCGATATTGTAATGTGTCTCAGTATCCTAATATGACCCCAACTTTGTAAGATCACCCCAGTATTGTAATGTTACCCATTAGCTGCTATACTGTAATGTAGCATGGCCTCACTATTCCAGAATGGCCCCAATATTGTAATGTCACCTCCGTACTGCATTCCCAATCTTCTGATGGTTACAAATGTAATTCTGAATTTTATTTCATTTTACAGATGAATGTGGATGAGCCCCCCCTCCTCCAGATGTGTCCCGCTATATTCCGGGAGATGATATGGTGCAGATCTCTGCTGCTTTGCTGTAATATCATTGTCTTATTGAGCTGTAAAGGTCAGGACTATCTGTGACATCTGTGACTGTATGAGCGCTGCAGGTGCATTCCCAGGTATGGATCATTCCGGGACAATCACATCTCCTAATCATCCCATATAATAGGAATGACTGTTCCCGGGAGGAATGTGAAGAGATAAACACCTAATAAACGCACGCCATAAACCTACCTCTCCGTACAAATGTTAGGTAGATCGGTGGATTATGTGTCGCATCAGGAACTTGTGCACAATAACAAACTCATATCTGCTACATCTGTTCTTTGTGAATAATATACATTGTAACAACTTCCCTCGGGGAAAGCAGAAGTCTATGATCCATTCTCAACACAAAGGGGCTCATTTACTTACCCGGCCCAAGGAGTTCACAGAAAGTGCATTGCCCGCCTATAATGCCCTGTGCCGCGATTCACTAAGATCGTGCGCCCGATATCCTGCATGTGTCGCTTCCCGCTCAGGTACCCGGAGTTCACCTTCTTCTTCCTGGTGCATGTAAGTGCTTGATCTTGCAACAAAATTTGAAAGTTAAATCCCGCGCTCAGTCTGAATCAGTCGGATCGTCCGACAGCCCGCCCCCCAATTTCCGTCACATGGGAGCCGGCGCCACTTCTCCAAAAACCGATCGCGTGCGACACAAGTTCAGCGCAAACGCCTGTTAAATACCTGTCAAAGTCGCTCAAATCCCTAAATCGTTTTAAAGTCTGACAAAAGTGCGATCCGCCTTTAGTAAATAAGCCCCGTAGTGATAGTTGTACTTTTACAATGGCTTGGACACCATTATATTAACCCCTTATAGACGTGGTTCTTTTTTTTTGTATTTTCCTTTCCATTTCCATTTTCTGCGGGACTTGATGACATTTTCATTGGTCGGAGAGGTAGGTTTCATTTTGAGGACTCTATGGGGCAGATTTACTTACCCGGTCCGTTCGCGATCCAGCGGCGCGTTCTCTGCGGTGGATTCGGGTCCGGCCGGGATTCATCAAGGCAGTTCCTCCGATGTCCACCAGGTGTCGCTGCTGCGCTGAAGTTCCCTGAAATGCACTGAAGTTCACGATCCTATCCTGGATGAAGGTGAGTGCAAGCTCCTCGACACAATTTCCTTTTTTAAATGCGGCGGTTTTTCCGAATCCGTCGGGTTTTTGTTCGGCCACGCCCCCCGATTTCAGTCGCGTGCCGATGCGCCACAATCCGATCGCGTGCGCCAAAATCCCGGGGCAATTCAGCTACAATCGGCGCAAATCGGAAATATTCAGGTAACACGTCGGGAAAACGCGAATCGGGCCCTTAGTAAATGACCCCCTATGACTTTCTGATCACATTTTATTCCATTTTTTATGTGTTGCCAAATGGCGAAAAAGTGGTGTTTCAAACATACTGGTACTGTTTTCCAATACAGTGTTCAGCGCTAGGACTATCTGTATTTATTTTTTGATGGATAGTGGCTTTTCAGACACAGTGATATCTAACATATTGGGGGTCATTTACGAAGGGCCCGATTCGCGTTTTTCCGACGTGTTACCCGAATATTTCCGATTTGCGACGATTTTCCCTGAATTGCCCCGGGATTTTGGACCATGCGAACAGATTTTGGCACATCGGCGCGAAAATTGCACTTACGGTACCTTCACTCAGCCCGGCTCAGTGTATTCCAGTGCGTTCCGATGCTCTTCAGCGCAGCAGCGCCACCTGGTGGACGTCGGAGGAACTACCTTAATAAATCCCGTCCGGACCCGAATCCCATTATGATTTTATTTTGTATTTATTTTTTCTATATCAGTTCTAGGGAAAGAGGGGTGATTTTACATGATTTATTTTCATTTTATTTTTTAAGTTTTACTTTTTTAAATTTTTTTTATTTTTTAGACCCCCCTAGGGTACTTTAACCCTAGGGAGTCTAATTTATTCTACCATATACTGTATTACTACTGTATTGCAGTATATGGAGAATTGGATACAGATCTGTAAAGGTGTGCCACTGGCACACTGTTACAGATCTGTAGCAGTAACCAGTCTTGGAGTATTATAAAAACTTTGGGCTGTCGCTGATCGACGCCAATAAATAAATAATAAAAGTAGCTTAAAAATATATGTAAACCTTCCCACCAGTCCTCCAGCAATGACGTCATATATTAAATCAAGGGGGTAGATTCTGCCGGTTAGAGATCATATGATCAATGCTGAGGTCACTGATTGGCTGCAATGGTCATGTGACTGATGTACATGACATCATCACTGTAGGACTGGTGAAAAGCCCTTGAGCTTCTGCATTGGAGGGAAACTTATATTTGACCAATATATTCAATGTAACAGGATAGAGGATGACATTCAGATTGTTAGGGGACCCCACTGATCACATGATTGGGGGTCCTATCCTCCCAAACTAACCGAGCACAGGACTATTTTATCTATTGATTGAAACAAAGTATCATGGATTTTAATCACATGTTCTGAATGTTATCAAGTTTTTGAATTTTGCAAATGTTATTCCTTATCCTGGGATGACATTAAAGTTTTGGGAACAGAAGAGAAAGATATAAGATAATACAGGGTCAGACTACAGACGATTTGTTTGTAGTCTGTTACTATGGAGACAGAGGTCTGCAGGGAAGCTGTGTACAAAAGACAACAGAAGGAGATTTGGAATGAATGAAAAAGTTTGTATAATGAGAAACAACTTTTCAAAAGAAAATAACTTTATTGTTTGTAGTTTATACTTTACACAATACGATCCTGATGTATGATGAGAATATAAGAGGTCAGGGGCTTTACCTGCAGACCCCTGCACTCCAGTAATGGGAGACCACGTCCAGTATTCAAAGTACATCTAATCGGTCTCCGGGGGGCACAACAGTAGAGACATGCGAATAGAGAATACAACAAGAAAATGGCTCATGGCAGAAACACTACAGAGGTTCTTCTGCAGGAGGCTGTTATTGGGGTCACTGGATGACGAGATGAGAATCCGTAGATGTAACTTATGTGATATTGTTCTAATCAAAATATTACCACCATACTGTGACATAACTGTGTGTGTATTATCCCTGTACTGTGACATAACTGTGTGTGTATTATCCCTGTACTGTGACATCACTGTGTGTGTATTATCCAAGTACTGTGACATCACTGTGTGTGTATTATCTCTGTACTGTGACATCACTGTGTGTATTATCCCTGTACTGTGACATCA